>JBBPOC010000410.1:0-17962 GCA_038091235.1 Tylopilus rubrobrunneus | reverse complement strand
ACATTCTAGCTAGCGTGCGACGATCGCGCCGCAGTAAACTACCCAATCGATCGATAAGAAGTTTATTCTCATTCCTGCACCAGTCTTGGCGGCTGATATGGCCACGAGCACTAGATTTGTGGCACGTTCTACCGAGTCCTTATGCACTCTTACCGAGGTCCAGTACTGAGTATTTGTGCTTGATCCTCCAACTTTTCGGCAGACCCTTTGCGATCGCGCAATGTGCCTTGTGGGAGCCAGTCATCACAAATATCAACGCAGCGAACGCTTGGTCTTGTTCCGAGGCTCCTCGGATTCAGAGTATTCATCACTAACCGTTCAACACACATACATATCCCCAGGACCCAGAGACACGATTCGCTCATTCACGATGATCTGTAGCGCGTCGCTTCATGTACAACTTGCTCAGGTTTCTAACTATGTTGTTCGACGTGTTGCGATGCTGTAACGGCTACCGGACCGGATGCCAGGCCATAGCCACCGTTGCTCTCGCTCCTCGAAGGTGAGTACTGATCTTCCATCATACCTGCGATGCTTGACCGGGTGGCTGCAGGACTCATCGTCCGTGACCTGTGTCTAGGTTCTCCCGATATCAAGACTATCGACTGGCTATGTGGCCCATTTCCGATCTCCTTTGCCCGCGTAAAATAATAGCACGGTAAGCTATAACTACATTCTTTATCTTTAAATGCTTTATCAAGTATGGCTCCAGATATCTGGGATAATGTCCAGAAACTTTAATGAGGCCGCTGCAACCTTCAACCATGCAAAAGCTGACATCATTCCACGATCGTCAGACAACGTCGATTTTCGCGTTTTCAAGCTCTTCCTTGTCATCCTTCGAGACCTTGTTCCCTCAGCCCGCCGAAGCAAGTGATGATCGGGAGATCAAGGGCGGTCTTGCCGTCATTCACGTGGAAGAGAATGGTCGCACACTCGATACCCTCCTTCGATTCTGTTGCCCCTGCACGTTAGCAGAGGATCCCAAACTCGAGGTGGCAAAGGATCTTGTGGATCTCCTGAAGGCTGCCCAGAAGTACTCCCTTGCCGCCATCGAGAGAAAGTTCGTCAGGCTCTCTCGAACCCTAGCACCCTCGAGGCGGAGCCTTTCCGGTGTTTTGCGATCGCGCACCGAGGACGCGCGCACGAGGAGACTCTGCTCGCGGCCAAGTACACCTTGACACGACCTCTCATACCGCCGTGGTCCCAAGAGATCGATCACCGCGGCTGACCTCCTTGAGCTTCTCAGCTATTATCGAAGACGCGGCGAGGCTGTCTATGCGCTCAGGAACGATACTTCGTGGCACCAGCCAGACCACGGAAGCAGCCAGGGCTCTCCACGGCTTTCAGAGAAGTCAGAATCCTACAGCGAAACTAGTGAAAACGTGTCGAAGGGAGGAGGTAAAAAGCAAGCAAAGCAAAGCGGAGCCGGAAGTAAGAATAAGAAAGGTGGAAGTAAGATAGAAGGTGCACCCAACGATCCAGGTTGCCGATGCTCTAGATCAACTACCTCTACGCCCGGTATCCCTGGATCACAACCGCCCGAATGGTGGGAACGCTTCATCGTGGAGACCTTTATGGGCCTACGAGACAAGCCATGCAGGGCAACTATGGAGAGCTTTGCCGCAAAAACTGTGCAGAACGTCAGAGCGCAAGGCTGTCCGGTTTGTTCTCTCAATGTTGCAGGGAGTATGCGGGACGTCTCCAAGTCAATAACCAAGGTGGTGGAAGGGGGTGTGCTCCGCTATCATTGATGGCAAGATATTCTCACTCCACTCTAGATCGAATTGGTTCCCTGCGACTAAAGTATCAAAAGAATTGATGCTGTATCATTAGGTCCGGCTCGCATGCCGAATAGGATACGAAAACAGTGACTTTGTGCAGTTTAGACAGATCGAAACGGCTTGTTCTCCTTTACGCGGCGGATCTCGACAACGACGCATGGGTCTAGTGTCGGTACGTGAATATAGGCATTTCAGGGATACTACCTGTCCTAGCATGTGAAATGTTGTTTACGCTGAGTCGTTGCCATAGCTGGTCTCGAGTCTCGACTAAGGGATAGGGGCTGACAACGCTCTACCAAATCCTTGCACCAAGACTTCTTTCGGGCGAGTTCTAAGTAAGTGACTTCCGCTATCATTCGTTGTAACGTTAATGGTGGCCCACAGACATCCATGATCATGTCAAGCTCCAGCTATGCCAACGCGCCGTTTAACCACGCGAAGGCAGATATCATCCTGCGTTCATCAGACAACATCCATTTTCGTGTTTTCAGACTCTTTCTTTCCATCGCATCTCCATTTTTTGAGACCCTGTTCGACATTCCCCAACCTGCAGAAGCAGGCGAAGACCAGGAGACCAAGGATGGTCTTATGGTCGTGCCTGTGACGGAGACCAGCGGGACACTCGATTCTCTTCTCCGTTTCTGCTACCCGTGCACCTTAACGGAGGACCCCACCATCGAGGAGTGGAAGGAAGCCATCAATGTTATTGAGGCAGCCAGAAAGTATCAGTTTGGTGCCATCGAGAAGAAGGCTATCGCAAATTTGAAAATCCTCGCGGCTGAACCTCTGCGGTGCTTTGCGATTGCCCACAGAGAACGATTGCGGGAGGTAACCCAACTCGCCGCAAAGTCCACGTTGACGCAGCCAATCATCCCATCATGGTTTCAAGAAATCGAGCTCATTACTTCAACCGATTTACTCTCCTTGCTCACCTATCACAAGCGGTGCGGTGATGCTGTATATGCACTGAGGCTAGATTCTTCTTGGATCAAGTTCCACTACCAAACCTTGCAGGCGTGTTACTGGTTGTCTGGGCAACATTCCAACATGAATCATCGTTACAATGAATGTAGGTGTTCAAAAGCAAATACGACGAGACACGCGGTCTACAGTGCCTCGCTCCAATGGTGGGACGACTTCATGGAGGAAACCTTCATAGCACTGCGAGACAAGCCATGCAGAGAAACTGTGCAAGCTTGCGCAGAGAAGACGGTGCGGTTCGTTAAATCTCAAGGCTGTGTTGCATGCTCCCCGAGAATCTCGGATGGCATGCGCGATTTTGTGGAATTACTCGCGAGGAAAGTAGAAGAGACGGTTTCCGAGGTGAGCCTCAAAAAATATTCTGTGCAGATGCTGATACATTTCCTTGCAGGTGGAGTTGGAGTTGAGTTTTTGACGACATGCACAAGTTTAGACTAGGAGCCAAGGGTATTCACGACCAAAGTGATAGTACTGACGCTCCGCGTACACGCGTTTTGGTGCATGTTTAACACTAGAGAGTGATCATTGATCTCGGGTCTTTCCGAGTCCAAGTTCCGCCGCAGTCTGTGACATGTTGACGTCATCCCAACCACCAGACACTTTTTCAGCTCTCAGATGGTCCATGCATGACCACCAAATATTGGTGCGTTGCCATTCGAGTTTTTGAGATGAAAGTGTGTCCGCTGCGAAGAGTGTACCGTCCGTAGGCCCCGTTGGCCAATGCTGATCGATGATCTTCGCTCCCCAGCACAGAGTCATAGATAACTGTTCTCATCCGGCTCTCCTAGTATCCTGTGCTGGACCAGGCTTGGCGAGAATCACTCCATATGGTCCTTCAAGCTCCCGAAATTTGAGGTAGCAGTTTCCAGTCGTCAGTTTTGTTTCCTGCAGGAGAGTGTTCCACGATGCTTCACTGGCACCCATTTGGTTACTGACTCAGGCATCCTAATCCCATCGTCATCAGTACCGGCTGCGATAAGAGTCTACGCGTATGGGACGTTGTATCAGGGTATGTTTTTTTCAATGTTTCATCGCTCCTGTAGTCTGATCCTGACCAACTTTAGCCATTATATTTACATTCTCCGAGGGCATGAGGCGACCATCAGATGTGCCCGTGTTTTGCACAACCGCCCGACTCCAGTGACTGGTTCCTGAGATACAACGGTTCGGGTTTGGGACATACAGAGGGGTCGAATGCTTCGGATATTGGAGGGCCACACGAACAGCGTTCGTTGTCTCGAGGTCTGCGGAAATAAGGTGGTCAGTGGAAGTTACGATGCCACTTGCCGAGTACGTCCAGATCCCTTCTTAACCGTGACGCGTGTCCTTATAGACTCGGAACCGTAGATATGGAGCGTGGACACGGGAGTGTCTATATGTGCTCACCGGTAGGCACGACCAAGCAATCTATTCGGTTGCACTCAATGGCGTTCGCATTGCTTCCGGTGGAATGGATACGACAGTCCGCGTATGGGATGCCTTGAGGGAGTTCCGGGTCAGCCTATCCCACAATATCAAGTATTCTCCTTTTACAGTAAACTCAACCGACATCACAGACAATGCATCGCGCTACTACAAGGGCACACGGCCCTCGTGTGTCAGTTGCAACTCTACCCTAGCCACCGGGGGATCCGACGGACGTGTTATCACGTTCGATCTACACAACTACACCGCATTGCAACATATCTCTGCCCACGACCCGTCCGTCGCGTCTCTCCAGTTCGACTCAAACTTCCTCATCACTGATGGTAATGATGGACGGGTGCGGTTGTACGAAACTTGAACGCAGAGCGGGCTCTGATCGGGGATTTGAGCGAATAATGCGAAAGCGTGTGGAAGGTGGCTGGTAAGGGAGGGGTGTGTGCGATCGTGCTTACTACTAGTGAGAGGTTGGGGAAGATGGTGATTGAGATCTGGCCCATCGTTCAGGTCGAGGACGTGGTAGGTTGGCCTGTCAGTAAGTGTATTCAACCGTGTACGGATATTTTTCTTATGCACCACTAGTATATGATGTATACTACTTCTGGGGTGTAATTGGGTGACCATCTTGCCGTGTTCGAGACATCTGAGTGGATCAGTGGTGTTGCCTACCTCAATGTACCTGCAAGAAACTCTGTAGGAGATGGAACAAACTGTCCATGACAAACCACTAGTACTTGGGACATCTGAGATGAAACGACTGGCAACTTGTCACCAACTACAAGTTCAAGTTTTAGATCGTAGATAATTACTCAAGAATGATAAAAAGTAACATGGCTATTGAAATAAAATAGAATATCAATGCCAACAAGAGCCCCAAGCATCTATGAGCATTGAAGTGTCAACAACAGGGTGATAAGTTCTATTGGAAGATACGACTGAAGGAAGATGGAAGCTTTTGCTATTCCAAGGAGCTATCCAACCCAAGTAGTGAGCATTAGTAGAAGATTGTATCCAGCTATTGTCCACTAGTATACCCAGATCACCAAAGGACATCAACTCTTGAGCTCTCCATACCTTAATGGAATGGTCCAAAGATCCAGTCACAATAGACTGACCATCAGGTGAGTAAGCAACAGAGTTGACCTCAGATGTGTGCCTCTGAAATGGACCTGCCACAGGCTGACCAGTGGTTGAATCCCAAATCCTAATGGTGTAGTCACTTGAGCCAGAGACAATATGGGTGCCACTTGGTGAATAGGCAACAGAAGTGATATAAGATGTGTGCCCTTGAAATGGACCTGCCACAGGCTGACCAGTGGTTGAATCCCAAACCCTAATGGCAGTGTCACCTGAGCCAGAGGCAATATGGGTGCCACTTGGTGAATAGGCAACAGAGGTGACCCAAGCTGTGTGCCCCTCAAATGGACCTGCCACAGGCTGACCAGTGGTTGAATCCTAAACCCTAATGGTGTTGTCCCAAGAGCCAGAGGCAATATGAGTGCCATTTGGTGAATAGGCAACACAGCTAACACAGTCCTTATGCCCCCATAAGCAATGAACCTCTGCTGGCCATTGGCTTGGATGTCCTGAGGTGATGCAAACATGCTTTTGGAGATGCTCAACCCATAACTGACACAGTGGGGAGCTGCTGGGGGTTTGGGGCATAGCAGACAGGTATAGATGGGGGGTGGATTCTCTCAGGACAGGGCTAAAGACTTGGATGAATTGGAATGCCTCTGATGCCAGAGTGGAAACCTCATGGCTCTGCTTATATTTTTCAGTACTTTTCATTCTTCATCAAATTCCTTCTCACCTTGGCCCATTCTCTCAGCTTTGTGCAAGTCTCTAGGGCACACTGGATTGTTGATAGGGGGGAGGAGAGGGAGAGCAGACTGATGGCTTCAAGCCAGTAGGGGAACTTGTTCTTCACAAAGTCGGTCACCTCTTTCACCAGGTCAGGGGTGAGGGTGGCATCTTCCAGGTGGTCCATCCAGTACAGGCAGGAGTAGGCAAGGTGGGGAGGAATGGCTTTGTTCACTCGATCTGGTAGCTCAGGGATTGCAGTATTGCGGACCCGAGAGTCTTTGAGGTTGCAGATATTGAACCGAAGGGTATGCATGGATGCGAGCAATGCTTGGCCGAGGCCGAGGTTGTGATTGGGTTGGATGTCGACATGGAAGATGGAACTGCGGGCTTCATCGAGTAGAAAGTCACGAAATGAGGTGTGGAGCGGCCGAATTAGTTTCTCTTCTTCGAGCACCCCATCCAGCACTGATGCAAGGTGCCTGAGAACTTCTCGAACACCCAGCCGTCCAAGGAAAAGCGTAGAGAGGGATGCCATAGATAGAGGATATTTGAGGGCAAGTACAACTGCCATAACATCTCGAAAGCGACGTCGAGAGCTATCCCTAGTGAAATGCTGGTCTAGAATGGTTCGGTAAATCTTGTCTAGCGGGTGCACGCCTTCACGGTTGTCGCCTTGCACGAGAACCTCGAACCGTTGACGCAGGTCAAGCCCTTCGGCACCGTCTCCACGAATGAAGTTGCACGCAGTGGACGCCCACTGGAAAAGCGTCTGGGAATGATTGACAAGGATCTCACACCAGTCCCCATCCGGAAAACATGTTCTCAGCTCAGCACCTTGAAAACGAAGTGAATGCTGGATGAATGTCTTTATATCTCCATTGATTACATCACCGGAGATGTCGCCAATAAGTTTCAGGACAATATGAGGCTGAGATGGCAAGTTGTCGAGGATGTCGGGTTCAGGACGAGTTGTGATGAGGAAGCGAAGATTGGATGGGAGGGTGTTTGCAGCGATCTGCTTAGAAAGGGCATCGAGAGTGGGTCGGCGGCTGGCTGGTTCACCGCTCTCGTCAAGAGCGTCGATGATGACTACCAATGGCCCTATAGTCTGAATGTCATTGTAAGGTTCGACGATGAGCTTCTCAATTTGCTCCTTTGGCGACTGGGAAGTACGAAGCGCCCGATCATCCTTCACGACCTGCCAGAGTGCAGACCTGTACTGCGCATCATGATCGGAGAGGCCACGTGCAATGGTTGCAAACAGATTTTTCGGGTTGCGGTTCTCGACCTCAGTCCTGATGAAGCAGTACGACGAGCCCAGACGCTTTTGTTCCTGGTACCGTTTAGCGATCGAGTGAGCTACCGATGACTTGCCCGATCCGGCGACACCGGTCAACAAGCACACCCGCGGCGCTTTATCATCAAGATCGTTGAGAATATCGCAGATTTCCCGTAGCAACACCTCGCGCGTCCCTGCGAGGCATTCCTTCTCTTCTTGAAAGCCGGCCCCGCGTGCATATGGCATGTCGTCCAAAGCGATCGTTTCCGCTGCATCACCTAACCGTCAGTATCCGATCCCACTCCAAAGACGTCGAACCCACCGATACACTCTACATCGTTCATCATACGAACAACAGTGAATCCAGTCTTTAGCACAACTCCATCCCTGAGTGCGTTCTTGAGTTCCACCAACTTTTCCTCATATCCTGTGATCTTCTTGTCGACATCGAAGACCGTGTACTTTGCCATTCGAGTCCCTATATATGAAGATCAGCCAAGGCTGCCATGAAACTCGATGGTCACTTACAGAAGTTGTCTTTCGCGTATTCAGCAATGAAGTACCCGCACTCCGTCACTTGCTGGACCAGAAGCTTGATAGTCGCAGCATGCTTCTCAGTATCCTTCACGAACCCGGCGTCCTCCACGAATGCAAAGGCGTCGCTCATCGTGGTTACTAAGCGAACAATCCGGTCATCGCGATTCGTCTGGTTTACGAGCACCTGCATGAACGCCATAAGGGAGGGCGATGGAATGGGCCCTGAACAACACACAAACCTTGTTCACGGCCGTTACGACAGACAACGCCAGTGAGACATACGGATGAAGCTGAGTCGCAGTTAGATTGGGATGGAACCGAAAAACCGAGAACAAGATACCTGTCCAGCAGTGCCGAGAATCTTGTTCAAGATCTCCAGCCTCTGCAACAGGACACTCGATGGAGTGTCCAGTTTCTGTACCGCGGTCATGACGCTTTCAACTTGGGGACCAGCATCGGCCACCGAACCCACGGCGCCGACGATAGCTGGTGGGGTACGAACCGGGACGACTGCCGTGATTGCCCGGTTGACGTTGTAGGCAGCTCGATGCTCTTCCGCGTCGTCGCGACCAGGTGGTGCAGTAGCCACTGTGAACTTGATGGTAATCCCCAGGCGACCGGATCCGCTAGAGATATCCTTTGAAACTGTGTCTTCGATGACAAAGCTCGAGTCGGTGCCAGTCGCACTCAAGACGTTTTGTAGAATCGTACCTCCGTTCTCCAAGCTCGCCAAAAGCTCGCCGATAGTATCAGATAGACCTCCAACCATCTCGTTCTTCCTGAGGTCATGCTCCTGGTAAACCTTAACAAGCAACTTGGAAGAATCCTTCACGTCACTGATGATATTATTCAGCTCTCTCGCACGGTGCGATGGATATGTACCCACAAAAATAGGGTCGTATCCCACGAGGTTCGATTATTTGCTTCCTTTGCAATGCCCGTCGGGAGTGTCTTGTCGTCCACGGAAAATTCGATATAAAATCGTCTTGCGAATGGGAGTTTGCGCCGGGCCTGAGTGCGAACCTCAATGTCTGGAGGAAAGTCAGCTCGGACGCGGTACGACATCCAGCACTGTAATCCCACCTTTGATGGTGATTGTTCTCATCCTGAAACCACGATCAGCAAGATATCGATGGGAACATGAAGATAATAGAGATACATACGTGATACTTTGCGCTGGAGTTGGGGTTGCCATGATGGTGTGAGCAAAATTCGAGGGGTTGCCAGGAGGAAGCCCTCGAGTGGGAGCCGAACATGCGAATGCGAAGGTCACATGACTATACTATCAAAGCTGTAACAGCAACTACAAAGGGTGACATCGTTCATACCGTACTGAACCATCATAGGCGTTCAGTGGTCTATAAGCATACCTGTGGTAAGTTCTTCCAGTCGGTGTGAGGAACAATGTGGCAGCGAATGCAAGTTGACGGCCCTGTTACGAGTTGTTTCGTGTCAATATTTGATAACTTTGCAAGCTCAGTGAAAGGCTCATCCTCGAAATCCCGACCTGATTCGCCCGTCTTCTTCTAGTAGAGTCGGAATTGAATTAGTTCCTGTCATGTGCCCTCAATCCGTAAAGGCGAATAAGCAACGAACGAACAGGCATGCTCATGGTATATACTGAACTGGTGCTTGCATGTCGTGCCAGTGTCTCGTCGACATATGAGCAGAGTGGTGCTAACTTGAAGTTCAAGATGTCGTGATCAGCCAGTATAAAACCTAGAAGAGATTGTCCTGTAAGTCGCACCCGAAATCAGCTTATTCAAGTTAGCTTATGTGCACGTGCGGGGTACCCGGGCAGAACATGCATGCTAATGACTTTGTCACGCCAGCATGCGGCAGCCAACTGCAAACACTACGAGTGACTGCCCGTACCGCCCTTGAGTGTCGAATGGCACGGGGACCCTCAGCCTTGGGTCGCACGAAATCGGTGGTAATGGCGTGTAGCATGCATCTCGTTAGTATGGATCGATCCGTACCGTTCGACCATGTCAAGTTACCGCTTGGAAGAGAGCAAAGATTCAGGCGGATGTCGGGCCGACCTCCACAAGTGATGTGACAACCGTGACTGTGACTTGCACCGTCTTTGCAAGGGAAATGCCCTTCTCTCAAGGCGACTACGACATCACGATGATTGGACACTATGGATGCTCAAGCACGTCGAGAGTGGGATATGCGCGCAGGGTGGCACTTGTTCCCCAAGGTACGTTCTATCCTATCTCTTGCGCTATCGTATGAGACATCCTGCCTTGCTTTTTTTCTTGACAGACTGACCCATCACATGCATCACATCCTAGCTGGTAGATTGACTCCGCTGGTTCGTACGTACGGGTGGCGTGCACCTCAGTCCCCCATCTGACTGTAGGACGTCAACGCCGCCCAGCGCGCTCGTCAGTCCATCGGGATGCACCGAACGCCAATGGGATGGATATTAGTTCGCGGGGTGTCTCGGCATCGTGCCCCATTCGTACGTGAGCGTGCGAAGGAGGTTGACCGAGACAAAAATGACTGCGGCGTTTCTGGACAAGCAGTCGCCCCTGCTCGACAAGTGGTTGAGCATGAACCCCCTTGGACCACCCGACGAGATGCGTGGTGTCGTGACGTGGCCCGAGTCGGATGCGTCGAGTTTCTGTGCTGGTAGCGAGTGGGCATCTTTGTTTATTTCCTAGAACCTTGGACAGTATTGTGATGATCACGCATGGTAAAAGACCATGATATACACTGTGTGTATACTATTTTTGGAATGATCGCACATTCCTTTGAGTGATCCGCCCGGGCCGTTGTGACAACCTCAGGTCATCTTGATGCCGACCACAATTCAAATATTCATGCTTGGATACTCGTCAAGGGCAGGGCCGGTGAAGCTTGATGCGGACGGCCTGTCTTTCGTCCCCCTCTCCCTGCTCCTGATGCTATACTAGTCGCTCAGGCGACGGAGTCCGAGTCGCAGCCACAAGGTCGACCAGATCACGCACAGACGCAAACTAAGCATAGCTAAGTCACTAGTATGGCGACGTCACTCTAGCGGCACATAGTATCAACTTATTCATGCACCATCATGATTATTGCCCTCACCGATACTTAACAGGTTGCGCTAATAACGGACGAGCGCAGCAGCCACTACTGGTCCCGGCCCAATTGGGATCGCTACATACTCAAGAAGAATCTGTCTTCTGATAACGACTAAGGCTCAGCCAACAGTACGGGCCAACTTGAAGTTGCCTATTGGCACCAGCTAAGGCACAAACTCGAGCATGCTACCGTGATTACTCGCTTTCAAGCTTTGCCGCGGTTTAATCGACTCGGACTCCACCTCGGTGGGACGAACACATGCTGCACTGTATTGCTAAATTTCCTTTGATTTTAAATAGCTCTCAGGCTTCCCTCACGCGACCAAGGATCTAACCTTGAAGCTTGAGGGGCCTTCTTCCAGCAGTCCGAGGTTCAAACCGTGATACTGGTGGGTAGAACTTGGCGCTGAGAACATTCTGACTAGTTGGGGACTGTGCACCGCTCACACGGGGACGGCGATACTAAAAGAAACTGCTACTCAGTGGGCTCTTCCGGGTGCATCATGCTCAAGATACGGCGACAGTTGGGACGCCTGTTCCGCTTCTACATAACTTCCATCTGTGCAGATATTTCATACATCTCGGGTCAGGAGAACCGCGCGGTAATCCGGACGCCTTCAGCTATTCTATATATCACGGCTGGCGCTCCGAAGAAGCGTCGTGGCGGAGGGCCGTGGATTTGCTTCTGAGAGCATACAAGGGAGCGGTAAGACCGAATCACTGGTACACGGTATAAATTCAAGGTTGCATTCTGAGAACTCTCCTCACCCCACTCTCTACACTTTCATTCTAGTAAGCCTTCTTTCGTCACTGGGAGACACTCGGTCAATGACAGCAGCTCCCAGATATCTGCAACCATGTCCGAAGACTCTACCTATGCCGCGACACCCTTTGATCACGCAAGGGCGGACATCATTCTGCGCTCCTCGGACAATCTTGATTTTCGCGTCTTCAAACTCTTTCTCTCCCTCGCATCCCCATTCTTCGAAACTTTGTTCAACATTCCTCAGCCTGTCGAAGAAGTTGGTGGTCAGGAGATCAAGGATGGTCTTGTCGTCGTTGCCGTGACGGAGGACAGCAGGACCCTTGATGCCCTCTTGCGTTTCTGTTACCCCTGTACCATGGCGGAGGACCCCAACATCGAGCTGTTGAAGGATGCCATGGATGTTCTCGAAGCGGCGAGGAAGTATTCTCTCGATGCGATCGAGAAGAAAGCTCGCCAGGCGATCGTGAACCCCAAGATCCTTGAGGCGGAGCCTCTGCGTTGCTTCGCAATAGCGCATCGTGGGCGTCTAAGGGAGGAGACCCTACTCGCCGCAAAATACACGTTGACGCAGCCGCTCGTTCCGCAATGGTTTCAAGAGATTGAATTGATCACCGCCACCGATCTACTCTCCCTCCTCACTTACCATCATCGGTGCGGTGAAGCTGTATATGCACTCAGACTCAATCTTTCGTGGATCAACTCTCATTACGGGAGTTCGCAGGCCTGTTCCTGGTTGTCTGCTGACGATTGTTCGTATGACTGTCCAAAGCAAGCCACGCCCGGGTATAGGCTGTTCAGCGACTCGGAGTGCGACTCCCTCCAGTGGTGGGAAAACTTCATGGAAGAAACCTTCTTAGCACTGCGAGACAGGCCTTGCAAAGAAACCTTGCGGGCTTCTGCGGAACAGACGGTGCAGGCCGTCAAAGCGCAAGGCTGTCGAGGTTGCGCTCCGAAGGTTACGGACGGCATGCGAGACTTTGTGGACTTATTTTCAAGGAAAATAGAGGAGACAGTTGCTCAGGTGAGTTACAGCCTGTTTGAAAGTTCATACTTAATAGATCTCGACGTTCTCCGAACAGGTCGATATGGAGTTGGACTTTTAGCGGAAAAGAATTGCTAGGGGCATATAGCCTTGGGGTTTCTCATCGAAACGAACCCGAGTAAGCTATTTCTGTACTTAGCACGCGTACTATGATACTGTTCGCAGTTTTTGCGCTACCAGCGTGAGTAGTCAATGAAACTTGCAAAATTGGTGGACAATGTTTGCACGCGCCGCCAAACAGCGGTGGGGTATCATATATCGGGTTCCACACTTTATCAACGCTATGCATTAAACTTCGCATCCGTGGAGAATAGTTATTATGCTCGATGAAGAAAGCTGACGAAAGTGTGCGACCAAAATCGAATATCTGCCCCATCGGAACCCAAGAACACTTCCAGGCATCTCAAGTATCACTTTCCGTCTAAATATCACTATTCTTCTCACCAAGTGTGTCCCACTGACCTTCCTTCGGGCGGGTACATATACATCCCCGTCCGAGTCGCTGTCATCTTGATCCACAGACTCTGCGGTCTCGGATGAGCTATGCAGTCCCTCAGGCTTTCCGCGTTTCTTCGTCGCCTTGTCGAAGTCCTGCACTTCCTCTGAACACGAAGCCGCTATACCGCGGTATCATTCAAGTTCCAAGGTCACCAAGTATCGAATGAAGATGTTTGAATCGGCTTTGTTGTGAGGGCTTGTCTAGTCCTTCGAATTCCTTCTTCCAGACCATGCGCACTCCGCATGCAACCACTATACTCTGCAAAAAGTCGTGTCGGTGCTTTTCACTTTCCTTCCCCACTCCCAGACTGGCGTCGTCAGTTAACTAACCCTTGCTCTGTCCCTTGTCCAGTATTCTGCAATGATCGGTCCCCATACATTGTTTAATAACCACCCATTACAGGGCTCCGTCAAGACAATTGCAAGTGTTTTGTTTATCGTTTGGTCAGTAACTCCTCTTTTGCCCTTCTACCCGTGCCTCCGACTCGGAGTCTGACTATTGCCGAAAAAGACGATCCGGAAGATCGATGCGTGTGCGATACCGTGTTTACAGTTCTCACAACATTGTGATTCGGTCAAAGGGTTTGACCTTTGAGGGCCCCTGGCGCTCGGGTACGAGCCACTCCAGACCAACTCGGGTATGCGGCACCTCGCACTCAAAGATCAGTTAGATATAGATTGCGGGTCCGTGCACCGTAACGGTATCATTTTAACCAGACAATTCAGCCCTGTCTCCCTCAGCTCGTCCCTCCACACCTGCACGGTGGGTTTCCATGTCGCGCTCCTGCTTTATATGATGCTGACCGCACAAAGATTTTTGTGACAATGTCTGACAGCTCTACCTATGCCACCGCGCCTTTCGATCACCCAAAGGCAGATATCATCTTGCGTTCATCGGACAACGTCGATTTTCGCGTCTTCAAGCTCTTCCTCTCCCTCGCATCCCCATTCTTTGAGACCCTCTTCGACATCCCCCAACCTGCAGAAGCAGGCGAAGATCAGGAGATCAAGGATGATCTTGTGGTCGTGCCTGTGACGGAGGCCAGCAGGACACTCGATGCCCTTCTCCGGTTCTGCTACCCGTGCACCTTGGCGGAGGATCCCAACATCGAGGAGTTGAAAGACGCCATTGACGTTCTCGAGGCGGCTAGAAAGTATTCCCTCGACGTCATCGAGAAGAAGGCTCGCCAGGCGATCGCAAATCCCAAAATCCTCGCCGCCGAGCCACTGCGTTGCTTCGCAATCGCGCATCGAGGACGGTTGCGGGAGGAGACGTTACTTGCCGCGAAATCCACGTTGACGCAGCCACTCATCCCATCATTGTTCCAAGAAATCGATCTAATCACCGCGACCGATTTACTCTCCCTGCTTACCTACCACAAGCGATGCGGTGATGCTGTATATGCACTAAGGCTGAATCTTTCGTGGATCACATCTCATTACCAGACTTTGCAGGCCTGCTCCTGGTTGTCTGGGCAATATTATTCCAGCGGTTATCCGAGTAATTGTGGGTGTCCAAGAGCAGTTGTGGTGAGGCACGCGGTCTTCGGCGCCTCACTCCTGTGGTGGGAGGACTTCATGGAGGTAACATTCACATCTCTGCGAGACAAACCATGCAGAGAAACGCTGCAAGCTTGTGTAGAGAGGACGACGCAGGCCGTTAAAGCTCGAAATTGTACTACTTGCTCCCCGAAGATCAGTGAGGGGATGCGTGACTTTGTGGATTTACTCACGAGGAAAATAGAGGAGACGGTCTCCGAGGTATGCTGTTCCCCTTGGAATCATGACGGTCCCTGACAGTTCTTAGATTGAGCTCGAGTTGGGCTTCTGATCAACGTGCCTGGTCAACTAGAGTGTCGCAAAATGATAGCCGGAGTCATCATGTTTGTACCATGGATTTTTACGCTTCTGTACCAGTGTCCACCAAATTTAGAATCATAGAGCCGTGCCAGGGTACTACTATAGCACTTAGTCTGGTCCTGCAAGCGGATGGTGCAGAGGATGCTACAGAGGTTACGTACATACCCCGAGTCGTGACCATGGGAAAATCATACTTTTGGCAGCTTGGCGGTCTGGTTTTCAGACTCTACTAGTAACCGCCGCATGGTGACACCACCGTGGCTCTAGTGGTACATGGTACATGCACCATCATGATTGTTGCCCTCGCCAATGCTTAACTGGTTGCGCTGGTAACGGACGAGCACAGCACTACTGCCAGTGGCCATTTGTATAGTCAAAAAGAATCTATCTTATTTGATGACTTTGACTAAGGCTCAGCTAACAGTACTAGTACGGGTCAAGTTTCCCACCTGGCAGCACTGGCACTAGGTAAGGCACAAACTCGAGAATGCCGCTTTGATTGCTCGCTTGAGTCGGGGTCGCTTCCAAGCTTTACCGTGGTTTAATCGACTCCACCTTGGTGAGACGAACATATCATGATGTTGCACTGCATTGTTAAAGAAAGTCCACTGAATACAATCCTTTATTTCCTTTGATTTTTAACAGTCGGTATATTACCCTCAGGTTTCTTTCACGCGACCAAGGGTCTGACCTTGAGGAGCCGTCTTCCAGCAGTCCAAGGTTCAAATCATGATGTTGGTGGGTAGAACTTGCCGCTGAGAACATTCTGACCAGTTGGAGACCTTGTGCGCCGCTCGCCGGCATGGGGACGGCGATACTAAAAGAAACTGCTACTCAGTGGGCTCTTCCGGGTGCATCATGCTCAAGATACGGCGACAGTTGGGACGCCTGTTCCGCTTCTACATAACTTCCATCTGTGCAGATATTTCATACATCTCGGGTCAGGAGAACCGCGCGGTAATCCGGACGCCTTCAGCCATATATCATGGCTGGCGCTCCGAAGAAGCATCGTGGCGGAGGGCCGTGGATTTGCTTCTGAGAGCATACAAGGGAACGGTAAGACCGAATCATACGGTATAAATACAAGGTTGCATTCTGAGAACTCTCCTCACCCCACTCTCTACACTTTCATTCTAGTAAGCCTTCTTTCGTCACTGGGGAGACGCTCGGTTAATAACAGCAGCTTCCAGATATCTGTGACCATGTCCGAAGACTCTACCTATGCCGCTGCACCTTTTGATCACGCACGGGCGGATATCATTTTGCGCTCCTCGGATAATATCGATTTTCGCATCTTCAAACTCTTTCTCTCCCTCGCATCCCCGTTCTTCGAAACTTTGTTCAACATTCCTCAGCCTGTCGAAGAAGCCGGTGGTCAGGAGATCAAGGATGGTCTTGTCGTCGTTGCCGTGACGGAGGACAGCAGGACCCTTGATGCCCTCTTGCGTTTCTGTTACCCCTGTACCATGGCGGAGGACCCCAACATCGAGCTGTTGAAGGATGCCATGGATGTTCTCGAAGCGGCGAGGAAGTATTCTCTCGATACAATCGAGAAGAAAGCTCGCCAGGCGATCGTGAACCCCGGGATCCTTGAGGCGGAGCCTCTGCGTTGTTTCGCGATAGCGCATCGTGGACGTTTACGGGAGGAGACCCTACTTGCCGCAAAATACACGTTGACCCAGCCGCTCGTCCCGCAATGGTTTCAAGAGATCGAATTGATCACCGCCGGTGATCTGCTCTCCCTTCTCACTTACCATCGTCGATGCGGCGAAGCTGTATATACGTTGAGGCTCGACCTGTCGTGGATCATATCTCACTACGGGAGCTCACAGGGCGGCGCCTGGTTGTCTGGAGGCGATTGTCCCAGTTCGAGTCGCTGTCCAAAGCAAGCTACACCCAAATATAGGACATTCGGCTCGGAAACCCCTCAGTGGTGGGAAAACTTTCAAATGGGAGAAACCTTCTTGGCACTGCGAGACAGGCCTTGCAAAGAAACCTTGCAAGCTTCTGCAGAAAAGACGGTGCAAGCCGTTAAAGCACAAGGCTGTCGAGGCTGTGCTCCGAAGGTTACGGATGGCATGCGAGACTTTGTGGACTTATTTTCAAGGAAAATAGAGGAGACGGTTGCTCAGGTAAGATACAGCCTGTTTGACAGTTCATACTTAATAGATCCCGACGTTTTCTGAACAGGTCAATATGGAGTTGGACTTTTAGCGGAAAGGAATTGCTAGGGGTATAGCCTTAAGGTGTTCTCATCGAAACGTGTCCGAATCACCTATTTATGTACTTTTGCGCGTACTATGATACTGTTCGCAGTTTTTGTGCTACCGGTGTTGAGTAGTCAGTGAAACTTGCGAAATTGGTGGACAATGTTTGCACCCGCCGCCAAATAGCGGTGGGGTATCATATATCAGGTTCCAGTATGCATCAAATTTGAGTCCGTGAAGAACAGTTATTATGCCCCATGCATATCGATGAAGAAAGCTGACGAAAGACAACGACCAAAATCAAATATCTGCCCCACCAAAACCCAAGAACATGTCCAGGCATCTCCTGGTGCATCGAGTATCACTTCCCATCTAAATATCACTCTTCTTCGCTTTGGTCTTGCAAGAAGGCCATAATGCTTGCTCGCGCATTCTGTTGCAGAAATCGGCATCGACTTATCTTCTCGCCAAGTGTGTCCCACTGACCTTCCTTCCGGCGGGTACATGTACATCCCCGTCGCTGTCATCTTGATCCACAGACTTTGCGGTCTCGGATGAGCTATGCAGTCCCTTTCCACGTCTCTTCATCGCCTTGTCAAAGTCCTGCACTTCCTCTGAACACGAAGCCTTCGATACACAATCTAAGAGGCCAAAAGAGTACCCACTGAGTTCCTGAGCCAGTTCCCTCTGATCCCTGATAGCTCTCGCC
>JBBPOC010000409.1:0-17969 GCA_038091235.1 Tylopilus rubrobrunneus | reverse complement strand
CCAGGAAGTGGTTGACGTCCTCGGTGGGTCTCCTCGGTACATGCGACACACCACTCAGCTCAGTGGAGCGGTCGGCACAGCTCAATGCTACAACTGCCACACCACTGCGACGCCGCTCTGGAGGAAGGATGACGAGGGTAAGACGGTTTGCAATGCGTAAGTCTTCAGCTTCGTTCTCCAATGAGGCCCGACAACTCATCTTGTGGGGGCGTCCGACATTAGATGCGGCCTATAGTGAGTCGCGTCTTCCTTTTCCAACGAGCAATTTGCTAAGTTTACCCCACCACAGTTATAAATTGCATGGGTCAGCGAGACCGATTTCCATGAAATCGGATGTTATCCGCAAGCGATCGCGCCATGATACTCGGCGTACCGGCCCGGGCTCCTCTGAAACCCCGTCAGAGAGTCCCGGTGCAAGTCGGCGGACTTCACCGTCTGTCGAGCGTTCCCCAACCTTGGCACCCGATTCCACTACCCAGCCTACGTATGAATGCAATGAGGAAACGACAACGTCTTCCGGGCTTCTGGGAGCGCTTGGACCCGAGGCGCAGAGTACCGCTTATAGCAACCAGCCAACTTACTCAAACATATACAATCCCTACCCCCACATGGACGAAGATTGCTGCTACCACTACGAGGACGTAACGACGCGATGACGCTGATCGCCCAGCGTTGTCGACGGTGCTACAACGACAATCTATGCAATGATGTCGACCGATGCACGCACCTCTCCACAGAATTACGCTGGAGAAGATGATGGCGAAGATGAGGAGATGGTAGATGCTGACGATTAGGATGAGGATGATGAAGGGGTGCTTGGTTTGTTCGTCAAAGTTCCGTATCGCCTGTCTCATATGCTGACTGTCACCAGTTACTCTGATGACGAAGACACCTCATACAAGATCCGTCGTTCGGCAACAAAACTACTGTCAGCTGTAATTGACACTCGCTCAGAACTCCTGGCTTCGCTGTACAAAGTGTTTCACCCGTCCTGATATCGCGACTCAGCGACAGAGAAGAGACCGTCCACCTGGAAGTATGGGACATCTACGACACGCTTCTCAATCGAACGAGCATGTACGGTGGCTTCCCGTAAAGCCTAGAAGGAGATTCTTCTATACGCGGAAAGAGGAAGCATGATAGTGAATAGTCGAGGAGACCCCTTACCCACTGTTAAGATCTCAGGTTCCTTCGCTGTCAAAGGCGCTGCTCGGCCAACTGAACACACCAAAGACGCCACCACTGACTGTGCAAGCTGGTTTCCAACCCCTCTACGCTCTCGGTGTGCTGCCTGGGTCGCTGGCCAGTCAAGTTGTACCTATTGTGGAAACGTCCAAAACCATCCTCTCCCAGTCGCCCACTACGACAACATCGGCATTGCATTTGACATGCCTCTCTTCCCTTGCTCTCTTCCTCTCGATGCATGCACCTGCAGTGTTTAGCCCCTCATTACCGACCCTCACGGCTATCCTTCCCAAGTTACTCCGGAAGCGCCACCCTCGAGTCGCATCTGGGGCGTCTCGCGTCCTCTCTGCGCTTCTGAACGCCACACGACCGTTAAAGAACAGCGACTGGCTCGAACGGGTTTACGATGACGCGCTTATGCGTCTCAGCACGCATAGCTTCTCGACTTCCTCGATGGGCGACTCCGATGTGCGAAGTGCTCGATTGTTCAGGCCAACAACCGAACAGAGTAGCCGGGCTGATTTCCGAGTTAACATCGTCACCACCACCCTCAGGGGAACATTCCAAGACGAGCGTCTAGTAAACTGGCAGTGGTGCCAAAGTTAGTACGTGGATAGCCGCTCCCACACTGTTACATGTCCAACCCGGACATCCAAGACACGGTCATCCCGCGCGGCCTACGTTCCCCTTGCCGACCACCACAACGACCACCACAACGCGAATCCCGACCAGATATCCAACAACATGCACGCAGCGACGGGCCGAACCACAACGACGGTGCGCAGTTTCGGGGGCACACGCACTAAGGCAAGGGGAACAGCGAGAACGAGGAAGCGACAGACACGTGGAGAGAGGAGGCCTGGACGGCGACACGGACGGCGACCCGGACGTTGACGAGGGCGGGGATATTCCGGGCGAAGGACAGGGCCCAACGAAGCTAAAGCGTTTGGAGGGGTCACAGCTGTCCAGGGTGCGTCGTCTTATTTTTGCGGGGTAGAGCGATCGTGGGCGGTCGTATTCTCATTTGTGGGCTCTCACAGCACTCATCGACGCTCACTCGAGGGGGAAGCAGAGGCAAGGCGGGCAAGTCCAGAACTATCGCGTTCAGACCGCTCTTTCTGGTCATTGATCGCCGTATGTGACGTCTCTCGCTCTGTCACGCTGCGCAAAGAAATTCCAATCGCGCTTCCCTCCCAACATCGCAACCAAAAGTACAACGTACTTCCCGGTCGATCTTTACGAACAGTTCAAGTTCTTATTCAACCTGTATGAAGTCCGCGTCGCTTGCGACGGGCGCACACCTCGTTTCCCGTGGTCGCAGGGACATATCCTCCTGGCTGCGAGACGTCGTCCTCAGTCTTGCGCTGTGTCACAATGTATGTGCTGCCCTCTTGTTTTGCACGATGATTGATCATTTTACCGTCTAGGTAACCCCTGTAACGAATGATGACGGCAGTATCACCTACCAAGCATCTTCCCCCGACGAAGCCGCCATCGTCAAATGGACAGAATCGGTCGGTCTGACGCTCGTCGCGCGGGACCGCACCTCGATCACCCTCCAAACGCCCACCGGTTCCTCACTCAACTTCGACATCCTCGAGCTCTTTCCTGTCACCTCCGAGTCGAAACGCATGAGCATCGTCGTGCGCGAGGTTCACACGGACGACATTCTGTTCTTGCAAAAGGGCGCGGACGTGGTCATGGCCCGGATCGTGCAAAAGAACGATTGGCTGGAAGAGGAGACGGGGAACATGGCGCGTGAGGGCCTACGGACGCTCGTCGTCGGCCGGAAGCGGTTGACGACGCAGCAGTACGCGGCGTTCAAGCAGCACCACCAGGAAGCGAGCGTCGAGACCGAGGGGCGAAACGAAGCCATGGCGGCTGTCGTCGCGGCGTATTTGGGACGGGATCTGGAGCTGCTCGGGTTGACGGGCGTCGAGAATAAGCTGCAGGACGAGGTCAGGTCGTCGCTCGAGCTGTTGAGGAACGCTGGGATCAGTATTTGGATGTTGACGGGCGACACGATCGAGACGGCAAGGTGTATCGCGATATCAACGAAACTGGTCGCGAGGAATCAGTACATTCACGAAGTTGCGAAACGTACGTTCGACATTTCGGGTTTTATCGTCGGCTCCTGACAGCAGATGGGCAGTGAAAATGTCGGATCAGGTTCGCGACGAGCTCGAGTTTTTGCAGTCCAAACTCGATTGTTGTCTTGTCATTGATGGTGAATTGTTGCAAGTACGTTGGACTGATTGGTGTGTGTTCAACCGAAAACCCACCTGCCGCGATAGCTCTGTCTGAACCTATACAAGAACGAGTTCATCGAAATAACCACGAAGCCATCCGCCGTCGTCGCTTGCCGTTGTTCCCCTACACAGAAAGCAGATGTCGCACGCCTCATCCGAAACTACACCAAGAAGCGGGTATGTTGTATTGGCGATGGTGGAAACAACGTGAGCATGATACAGGCTGCCAACGTCGGTGAGTGATGTGGTTTTCTTCGTATCCTTCTCCTTCTCTAACCATGTGGCCCAGGCGTCGGCATCGTAGGCAAGGAAGGAAAACAAGCTTCGCTCGCCGCCGACATTTCGGTTACGCAATTCAGTCACCTCACCAAACTCCTCATGTGGCGCGGCCGGAATTCTTACCGCCGTTCTGCCAAACTCGCCCAATTCGTCATCCATCGCGGTCTGATCATTGCGGTGATGCAAGCCGTGTTCTCGGCCATTTTTGTTTTGCGCCGATCGCGCTCTACGAGGGTTGGCTCATGATTGGCTACGCCACGATCTATACGATGGTGCCCGTGTTTTCGTAGGTGTTGGACCGGGACGTGAACGAAGATTTGACGCTGATATACCCCGAGTTGTACAAGGAACTGACCAAGGTGCGTGATGAGTGCCCACGTCGAAATGCGTGCCCTCTGTTGACCGATGTCGATGCAGGGCCGAGCGCTCTCTTACAAGACGTTCTTCCAGTGGCTGATGATCAGCGTATACCAAGGTCCGTCTTGCTCCGTATCACGATTCGGATCGATCGGCTGACAACGCGAGTGTACAGGCGCGGCGATCATGATCGCCTCTCTCGTGCTCTCCGAGAACGAGTTTTTGAACATCGTCTCCATTTCGTTCACCTCGCTCGTCCTCAACGAGCTGATCATGGTCGCGTTGGAGGTCACGACTTGGTATCCGCCACGGACATGATGAAGTCCAAAAGCAGCAAGGAGTGGCAGGCGTTGCTATGCTGCACCACGGACAATACCACCCGATCATGTGGAGATTGTGGACCAGTGCGTCAACGCAGTACAGGGGTGATGCCCTCGTCGTCCTACTCGATCGAGATCCCGTCCATATTCCATTGAAGTTCACCCAAGAACGTGTTCACAACTTGTCAGCGGAGTTCCGCCGCTTGACGTCTAACGCAAAGAAGCGCAATGTGACCGGATAGCTCGCGTACGTGTTACGCCAACTCTGGGAAGACATCGTCTCGCCCGTCGTCGAATAGGCCCTTCTCGATATTGTGTTCGGTCACGGTGGTGCCCGACGGCAGGGTTCTCGCTTCTTTGCACACTGCCGGTCCATATAAGAAACACCAGCATAATCTCCACAATCACTACATCTCGTCCTACACCCCTACCTTCTCCCAGCTTATTTACGCTAGACGGCCCAGCCTATTGGATCCGGACACTGAAGAAAAGCGCTTGCTTGCCGTTGGTCCGGTGCAGTCTGCTCGAAAGGGTGGAAAGCATTCCGGCCGTGCTGAACTGGAACACGTCGGTCTGTACGTTCGCGGCCTCGAGACGATGACGCGCATCGAAGGCAACGTATTCCGCGTGTCCAAGAGTTTCCACAGAGCTGCCCAAGCACGCACAGGTATATCTGGCGTGTCACGCGCTCCCCAACCGGCAACTTGAAGAGCCATTGAACTCGGCGTTTGCGATGCACGATAGGCACCTCATCGTCCAGCACCTCCGAATCACCCCATTCGAACTGGATGATCCCCGAGTCGCGTATTTATCCACGGGCCATACAACCATCGGAGGCGAACAATGTCGGTGACGTCATTGAAGGATGTGAATTTCCCCTACTCCGAGTCTTCCCGGGCCAGTGTTATGCGTGTTCAAGTTGGCTGGGCACGGCCCGGGTAACTTACATTGATTAATCAGGAGTTGTGTATGCTAGGCTAGAGGAATATACTGTCGCCGTGTACGACCTTGTCATACCCTGTTAGTCATTGTCTTTTTCACTGATGTGAATTCAGTCAGACTCCGCCGGCCTCTTGCAATTGGTGCGGAATCGCCGTTACGGTCACGGTGCGGGATTTTTGACTGCTATCAACACTGAACAGTGACTCAGAACTCAGAACTCTTTCCAAACTTAAGGCTTGACGAGTCGACGGCTGCCATTCACAACAGTTGCGACGGTTTTGTATGTGCTGTCAGTTGCAAAGTTCGGAGCTTGAGGTCTGACCCTTCGTAGCTTCCTCTCGGCTTGTAACCTTACCTACCGTGACCGCGCTCGGCATGTTAGCAAGCTCGCAGACTTGCGTATGCGGTCGATTTTTTGACGATTCTGGCGCTTTTACAAGACACAAGAAGTCGTGCCCGAAGGGGAAAAAACGTCTGGCGGATGCCCTCAAGCAGGCGAAGGAATTCCGTCAGAGCAAGAAGCGTCGAGTTGAGGGCATGGGCTCCGAAGAACTGTCGTCCGAGTCTCTGGATTCCAGCCGCGTTGTTGACGGTACGCGCAAGTTAAAATTTCAACTCATTCGAACAATAAGGCTAACGTTCGGGTTTTCATGGTCAGTAACTACAACTTCACAAACCCACC
This sequence comes from Tylopilus rubrobrunneus, assembly GCA_038091235.1. Classification (NCBI taxonomy): domain Eukaryota; kingdom Fungi; phylum Basidiomycota; class Agaricomycetes; order Boletales; family Boletaceae; genus Tylopilus; species Tylopilus rubrobrunneus. The sequence continues at coordinate 11,955 of JBBPOC010000409.1, read as the reverse complement.
CGTCCACAACCCAGAGTGAAGACTGCACTCCTGGGCTTGACTCGGAAGAAATAGTATGTATTCATGCCCAAACGCCTTACTCGACTGAAAATTGGGTTCAGGTTGACGATACATTACCCCTCGCTCTTCGTCGTGGTCGGCGACTCAGTCGGCGACTTCCAAAACGTTTCAGGGACATGCTCCCCGAAGCCCCGTTGCCATTGCCCCCGCAAGATGCGGTGGCTCTGCCGGAAGTTCCTGTGGATTCGGGCTCCCGCGACCCTGTCGTCACTCCCATTCAATCTACCTCAGTTGTTAGATCAGGCTCGACCACGCCAACTGTCCAATTTCTTCCGCAGCACCATTCTGTCGTGATCACCCAAAAGAATTCATTTGGCTTATTCCGCGTCTACGACAAGGGGTCCACTCCCACTGATGATCCCGAGAACCAAAGTGGGTATGACCCGCTCCCAGCGGCTGGACGTGGTGTCGAATCCGGGATCTCTCAGCCATTTGCGGCTGAGAATCCTTTTCATCCCTATCCAAATGAAAATTCGTGGCGCATTGGCGACTGGTACTGGAACCACGGTGTTCAGAAGTCCAAGAAAGGCTTCCAAAGCCTCATGAAGATCATTGGAAGTCCAGACTTCCGCCCCGAGGATTTGCGCTGTACCAAATGGACCGCAATTGATCGCGAATTGGGCCGTTCAAGCATCCCCGCCTCCTCTCCCTCTGGAAGTGACTCGGAACACTGGCTACCCGAGAGCGACGGTTGGATGCAGAGAAGCATCACCATATCTGTTCCGTTTCCTCGGCGCTCCTTACATGCCGGCCCAAGAAACTACACTGTCTCCGACTTCTTCCGCCGGTCTCTTCTTTCGATAGTCCGTGACAAGCTCTCCGACCCCTCACACTGCAGGTCCTTTCGCTTCGAACCTTATCGTCTGCGATGGAAACGTCCAGACGCAGCCGATGACATCGGCGTGTATGGTGAACTTTTTTATTCCGAAGCCTTCATTACAGCACACCGCGAACTGCAGGACATGCCTCAAGATAGTAGTTGCAATTTGCCCCGACGTGTTGTCGCACTTATGTTCTGGTCCGATGCCACCCATCTAACGACCTTCAGTGATGCGAAGCTATGGCCTCTGTACGTTTATTTTGGAAATGACTCCAAGTACCAGCGATGTACTCCAACGTCAAACCTTTGCTCTCACGCGGCCTATTTTCGATCTGTATGTATTTGTGGCATGCGAAAATTCACATCTAATCGCTCTTCCAATAAGCTACCAGACGAATTTAAGGACTTCGTAATGGAACATACAGGAGGTGATAAGATTCCTGGTGACCATTTATTTACTCATTGTCGGCGAGAACTCTTCCACGCGCAATGGAAGGATCTCTTAGATGATGAATTTCTTCAAGCTTACGAACACGGTGTTGTGCTCGTGTGTGGGGACGGTGTCAAGAGGCGACTGTTCCCTCGAGTTTTCACATATTCGGCCGACTATCCTGAAAAGTAGGTCTACCCCACTATTCACCAGACTTGTGTCTCAAGACGCCATGCCTCTATTAGGGTGCTGATAGCGAACATCCGCAACCTCGGTGGGTGCCCATGCCCACGATGTCTTATTCCAAAGGACAAACTACAAAATGTTGCTACCGAGAGCGACATGTCCCAACGCGGCGTTCTGTTACGCCGTGACACTGCGGATCGCCGTGCAAAGATCAGTTCAGCACGCGGTTTAATCTATGAGCGGCAATACGTGATTGACACCCCTCAAGTGGAGGTGCTTCTCAAACCTGAATCGTTGGTACCAACTGTGGTACGTATTTACATGTCACGGGTTGATCAAAGGTAACACTACGTTGTCTAGAACGCATTTTCGGAAAGACTTGGCCAGATGGGATTCGATTTTTTTCTCATGCTAGTTGTTGACTTACTACACGAATTTGAACTGGGCGTTTGGAAGTCTATTTTTATCCACTTGCTCCGCATTGCGAACAGCCTACAGGGCGCCATGCTGGCTGAGCTTGATTGCCGGTGAGAGGATTTGCTATTCATGTCTCATTCTGAGTCAACTAATCACAGAAGTTTTCGAAAAGTACCAACCTTTGGCCGTGACACCATTCGGCGTTTTCGTAAGAACGTCTCGGAGATGAAGAAGTTCGCCGCGCGAGATTTTGAAGATGTACTGCAAGTTGGTATCCTGTTTCGCTGTCTGTGCCTGTCTTTTGTTTCGCTGACTGGATGGATCGGCCAGTGTTCTATTCCGGTTTTTTCGGGGCTGCTACCGGAACCCTGCAACACTGAAGTACTGCATCTGCTATTTGTTCTCGCTCACTGGCATGGTCTTGCTAAGCTCCGCTTGCATACTGATGAGACGCTAGGTCTTTTAGAGACGGTGACGAAAGAACTTGGCGATTGTGTTCGTCATTTTGCCTTGAATATAAGTCCCAGCTTCGCGACGAAAGAGTTACCTCGTGAAGCTGAAGCCCGACTACGACGACAAGCGCAAAAAAATTGTGGCCCGTCAACCAGAGCCAAGGGAGTCACATCCAATGCACAGACACGACAACCCAGATCATTTAACCTTCAAACGTACAAGTTCCATGCTTTGGCAGATTACCCCTCGCAGATTCGAATGTATGGCACCACGGATTCGTATTCCACACAATCCGTATGTGTTTTTTTTCTCAATAGTTGTAAAATTCACCTTTCCGCGTGCAGGGGGAACTTGAGCACCGCACAAGTAAAGGTCGATTTGCCAGAACTAGCCGAAAGGCGTATGTACCACAGCTGGCTTCCATAGAGCGGCGGCAAGCTCGTATCAACCGCATTCGCATGAAGCGCGAAGCGCTCAATCTAACGGATCCAGTACCAAACAAGCCGGACGAACACCATGTCATCGGCCAATCTCAAAACTTCTCAGAGGAGCTTACAAGATTCGTCCAGGCTAATATTGACGATCCCGCTACTAGAGTAAGTCCCCACACAGACCTTATGCACACCAACCTCACGAATGACTGGATTAGAGCTTTGTATTGAAGCTGAAGGCTCACATCCTTCCCCGTATCGCGGTTATCCACCAAACGAATGTTCAGGGACACGCAGTGTCAGTGAACGCGGGCGCTGGCACGGATCTCCCAGAACCTGACGCCTTCCATCTATCACAATTGAACCATGTACTGTTCCATGGAAACAAAATTTACCGCCACCGCTTGCTCCGCATCAACTACACCACTTACGACCTTCAACGTGAATTCGATATCATCAATCCTCGCACCGACCGTCGGGACATCATGTTGTTGTCTAATGCGGCTATCGATAATCACCCATTTTGCTATGCACGCGTGCTGGGGATCTTCCACACCAATGTTATATACACTGGACCCGCATCACAAGACTTTCGATCGCGTAGGGTTGAGTTTTTATGGGTACGGTGGTTTGAAGTGATACAGGATCGTACGGCGGCCTCTGGATGGGAGCAACACAGCCTCGACACTATCAGGTTCCTGCCGATGGCTGACGAGGGTGCCTTTGGTTTTGTCGACCCGTCAGACGTGCTCAGAGGTTGCCACGTTATCCCCTCTTTTGCAGATGGCCAACTTCATCCTGACAGGCTTCCTATGTCTCGTTGTGCGGGTGATTCAGATGACTGGAAGCGCTATTATGTCAATCGGTGAGTCCCAGTCTGGTTTAATCAACTCAGTTTTACTGATTGGCCCATCGGCAGTTTTGCTGATCGTGATATGCTCATGCGTTATCACTGGGGACTTGCCATTGGGCATACGTATTCACATACAACAACTCCGAGTCGGGTCAATTCATCGGTTCGCAACCCGGTTTGTCAATCGTCTCAGCAACCTTATTCAAGCAGCCATGGCATGGGAGATCGTGCAAACCATGTTAATGACGACAAGTTGGAACAACCGACTGATCCGGAATTTCAGTCCTGCCCGGTCCAAGGCGAGTTTGAGTCCGAGTCGTCTGGAAGTTCTGACTCCAGTTCCGACTCAGACTCGGACTCGGGGTCCGAGTCTGTTTTGGGAGACCATGCGGATATGGATGGTTGGGATGATGTAGATGACGGATATGAATTTTAGTATGTAATGCAGGAACTTATTGTACTTAGCCGCTCAGCGGCCGCGTTGGGTTCATCATTTCAAGTCGCCAGCTAGTTGACTAATAGTATTTTCACATCGCTCTGATACTTACTCCCCCGGGCCGACGTGGCATCATTTGTGGAACCAGACCCAGAAACAGTACTCCGAGTCGCGGCGCTACGACCCCGACCTGAAGGAGTCGAAAGCAGAAATCGACCGCAATGACGTAGGGCTCGACCAGACCATTCAAGACGTCGAGAGGAAAACAAAGGCCCTTGATGAAAGTGCTCTCGAGACCCTGCAAAAGGAGGTGAACACCTTCAAGGAAGAGCATAATCAGTTGAGTGCATGTCCACGTACACTTTTTTACATCCATCTTATGCTCTCAAGTCGCGTCGAACAAATATTAGGAAATGCGTATATTTTCGATCACCTCAGGCTCAAGGAATACACAGCGCGATAGTATGTATATCCTCCCCGAATTTCTGTGTGCCGACTAACCTCGGTGCCACGGAGGAAGTCCAAAGCTCATGGACAAGTTTTCGTCAGGCTCGTTAAAACCGCACAGGTCTGTGGACTTCACCCTACAGAGGCATCCGCCAACTTCAAGTTGCACGGTGCGTCCTGTTGTTCATCCTTGACAGCACGGGCTAATCTTCCATTCAGGTTCCGAGTCGGGACGCTCTCTCAACAATTTTCTCTCGCCCAATCCGAAAGCAAGCGAGTTCACCGCCAAGTGAAGAGTATATGCCAAATACCGACACTACCATTTCATCCCACTGCAGGCGGCATACGACTCTTGCACCAAAAACTCTCTTCGAGCTGTGCAATCGGCGCAGACCGCCCCAACCCAACAACTGACCTGGACACTCACAAAGCACAGGATTTATAGGGACGCCTTGCCGAACAAGAAGCTGCATTTACTGCAGCGGTCTCCCGGGCCTAGAAGCTCGTCGCGATCATGGAGGAAAGGGAAGAGCAAGCAAATGACATCGCAGAGGGTCCTGGTCCCATCCACCTCTCCTCTGACCCGCATTCACTCATCGTGTCTACGTTCGAACCATTGATCAACTAGCCATTTGCCGTCCATGCCACCATCTACCTTGTCCACCACCACCACTGCCCCGTCTTCCCCAGGCTCATCCGCTCGGCGTGTATCCGTGGCTAGCAAGGACCACGGCTTCATCTGTGTCCCGTCCCCGGTCCTGCTGGACTGCTACACGACGCTGACCAGCCTCCACCTCGTGCTCACCTTCGAGTGAGGTATATTCACCCTGCTTTACATCCCGGTTATCACGTTCAGCTCGCTCGTCCTCCCCCTTCTTTTCCACTCTTGGTGGGTATGCGCCTAGCTTCTGGTTGCGCGTTCTTCTTTGCCTTGTCACCAGACAGCGTCTCTGCGAGCGCCAGGATCGCAGTAGGGCAAACGTTGGGCGTGCCTTCCGAGATGACCATGACTCGGCGGATCCTCCTCCATCTTGACACGCACAACGCAGCGTTCAAGCCACGACCCGTCCAACCACCGTCCCCACTTTGTTCTCCTGCTCGGCTGATCACGGCGCAGATGACGCTCTGCTTCGTGCTCGCGATCACGCTGCTGCTACTCACGGACGCGGTGTCAGGACACGGTGCGCTGTACGTCCTCAACAGCCCCATCTCCTCCGTCAGCCTGTTCGTCGGACTGTCCGGTACGTCCTTTCCTCGTCCTTGGGTCCCAGGCTAATGATGCGACGCAGAACACTTCCACGCCGAAGATGTCATACGATCGACCTCGTGCTTCTCGCCTACACTGCCGCGCATTCCGTTCCGTCTTTCTTTCCCTTCTATTTTGTCGCACACGACATGTTTCTGCGCACGGCGAACATGTCGGCGCAAGAGTTCCGCGTCCCTTCGGCCGATGAGGACGGCAACGGCACCGATATAGGTTTCGTTTTCCTCTTACTCGGGGCACGAGATCGCGACAGAGCCGGTAGAAAAGTTGATTAGCGTCAATGCGAACGCTTGAACCGGTCCTATAACGAGACACTCCAATCATCTGACCGACCTGCCTTGCACGCATTCCGCATCGGCTCCCAGCAATGCCGACGCCCTCCCTGTATGTGAGCAACCGGTTTCCCAACAACCGCCCAACCCTTTACTACATCATTCTCCAGTAGCTCGCGCTCAAGAAGGTATCGCTCTGCCCGCTCCACACTCGGCGACAAGCACCTTCCCCTTTAACATTTCTGCGTTGGTGAAGTCCCTGAGATGGCAGTCGCTGCACCTCCGCGGGAATCGTGCGCTGAGCCCCCTTTGAAGCGTCATTTTACTGTACCAGGTATGGTCATTCTTGTCTCGAGTCATAAAATATTTTGAAATTCATCACTGCACGCATGACAGATTCCGGAAACGCTCATAACGTCTCGATGAACGAAAAAAATTGAACCCTCCTGTACTGCCTCCAGTTCCACTGCAGACGTTTCAGAATGCGGCAATCAGTCTTTCACTGGCACCCAGCCAGCCCCAGTTACCAAGGTTCGCACGAATGTATTGTGGACATTTCTAGGATGGAATGGCGGCCCATCCGGGTCTACTACTCTACCGGAGCCAAGCCCACAAAGGATGCAATCTCATCCCTCGGAACTTTCCGACCAGCAACCATCGAAAGCTCGCGGATGCAAGGCGAGAACTTACCTCGTGTTGATCAGACCGATGTCGTTGTCACGGGACAAAGAACAAGCCCGGTGCCAAGAACGTTGGCCGACCTCGCAGGGACGGCCAACTAACACGGGTGCACAGCGTCAGCACCGTGACCGCTCGCATCGCCCAGCTCGAGGTAAACTCGTTTGTGTTGTCCTGCGTCGCAACCGTCTGACTTGATCGTAGGCTATCCATACCCTCGCCAAACAACCAACAGCCTTCGTGTCTAGCACAATTCACAAGGACGGTGCTCGTCTCTAATTATTATTATCGGATACGGTGCGAAGCTGCGACAACACTCGTCAACGTAAGTCGAGGTAGATCTTCGTTCTAGATCCTTGGTAACATCGGCTGTAGTGCGCGATTCTCAGCTTGACTAACACTATCGCAAGTGCTCGTGCACTCTCTGTCAACAACACGACCGCCGCATGTCTCTTGCCATCTACTATCGGAGGTGGGCTTTCCACCGCCGAGGTTGTACTATCCTCACTTTTGCAGGAACAGTGGCGGCTCGCGGCAATCACACCCGCTCTTCAGTGTTCCATTCCCCTTCTCATCACTTCGATCCAATTGCGCCCGCTATTCGTTCGACGGCGAAGACGTCGAGGCAAAATCCTTTCAACACTAAGGATGACGATGACGACATTATCCATTCAATGATACACGACTGGGAATACAAGGACGCCTCCGTCGCAAGGCTATCCGCCATCCAAGTATTTCCTTAGTCATGTCCAAGTGTTGCTCGAGGCGGCGTACATCTCCCAAACCCCACACCAAGGTTCACCAGACACTGCCACGTTGGTTCCACCTCGCACGTTGTCCATGGCCAAGGGCCGACCGTCTTCGCTTACTCGTCGATATTTCCACCCCACACTCCGAATCCGATCCCGTTGACCACCGAAAACGACCACAAATACGTGCAGTCAGAGAGGGAACGCTGCTCTATTCTGGTATCTGGGGAATGGAGAAAGCCACGGACGAATCATCCAAGGAGAAGTTTACCCTGATGTTTTCCGAAGCGCAAGGACATTGGATTGCCGTCTACGAGCTTTCCTTGATTGTCTGTGAGTATGTCGTCATACCCTGGCGTTTGGTGCCGACCGTGCTAAGCTTCCTAGCCTATCTACACCTCGCTTTCACCGATCCATTGCTTTGCCTGATCGCATCTGCTACGTTACGAGACAAGGCACTATCGTTCACCCAGCCAACTAACCCGCTAGTCGCATACCTGGCTAAAACTGGTATGATTTCTCATCTGGAGCCGGGAACCGCGGCGGGTGGTGAAAACGGCGAGGAAGACGAAGAAAATGAGGACACTGGCTTCGAGGAAATCAATTTGCTCGACGGCCTCTCATTGGTGCGTCTCTTTCTCATCCGTGGCATTATCGTTTACTTTACTCTCTAGTAGGTTCATCTGACTCCGAACTGCTCCATCTCCCGTCAACTCGACTAGGAAATGACACCCGGCGACGACTCTGCGCCCCGTCCGCTGTCCGCGCTGATCCAAACTCCCTCATCCTCGAAGCAGACGTTCATCATGCGCAAGTCCTACCGCAAAATCCTGCCAGTGCAGACAGTCTTTGGGTTTCGCGTTCGAATGCGTACCGTATTGGTTCCTCATGTCTTACTGCCGAAGAGTTCTTCCACTTTCCAAAGGGATCGGGACGCTCACAATCGCAACGACTTGGAAAGTGGGAACGAAGAACGGGGAGCTGGAAATAGTGAACGTACGGTGGTCCTCTGCGTCGAGGTCGAGAACTTTGGCGAATCTGGCCGAACTATGGGTTTCTCGCTCGAGCGGTTAGATGTCAAGATCGGTGGGGAGGGTGCCACCACAAAACTGATTGGATGGGGAGAGTACCTTTGACTCGGATATCGAAAAGCGCATCTTTCCCCTTTCTGATAGGCTTAATAACCTCCTCTACGTCGTATCCTTCTGGAACACACCAAACGATCAAGAAGTTGGTGGGCCGGGGCTTGGACGGGCGGTGGCAAATCGCAGAGAGCAGTGACCATTGTTGTCTACGATGGATCTTATCTGACGAAAACGCTATCCTGTCCTACTCGGCTCTAACCCCCTTGTCTCGATGGAACTGCATTCTTGACCTGTCGTCTCGATCTCGCAAGGAACCTGTCGATTTCCATGAGCCCACCGAGGGACGCAGTACCCTCCCCGAACCCTTCGCCTTTTCCAGGCAGCATTGCATTCTCGTTTTTCTTGTCTCTACTCTCTTCTCGTGCCTCCACGCCCACTCCGCAATCAACTACAGGAAAGCGACACACCCTTCCCGGGAACATCACTGCTATACGTGCTGTCAACCCTCCAACTTCCGTCTCTCCCTCCTGTATCGCGAGCACCCTAGGGGATCTGCGGTGTTCACCCGCCCTGACCACGGCACCGCCCGCCGAACCGATCCTATGCTATTGTCAGGTGCTCAGGGCACAGCGGGCACCACGTCACCGAGAACATCCTCATCGATCGGCCTCAAGACCAATCGAGTCGATGGAGCGGCGCACAACATCCGCCGAGCATGAAGCAGTGGGTTTCCTCCATCCAGACATGTTGGCAATCATCAGTTGAGTGATTTGGCTTTGTGTGGGGGACATTAGCTGACGCGGTTGGTTAGATAGCATCACGTTTGACAAGGTATGGACGTCGCCTGTCTCGATGGACCCGGGCCGACTCAACTGCCCGTCTGGAGTGCAGTTTCAGAGAAATACGTCGAGACGACGTTGTGCGATATCGCTTGATCTGACGTCGCCCACAGAACACCCATGCAACACGAAAGAGTTCAAGACCTACGTGGACCTCAATCCGGACCATTGGCACAAGATCCAAATCCTGCACGCGGGTCCGAGAGACGACGCTGTGCCCGAGACGTTTGCGATCACGCACGTCAACAGGGATGGCGTGTCGTTTCCTACGTGGTTCGTCAAGGTCGTACCGCTTTCGTGCGTCAATGGCGTTTATCTGTCGGAGAAGTGGGCTGACTGCAGAGATTAGGGCGCACGGGCAAAGTTTTTCATATTTTGATTTGGTACGTCGTTGCGTCGGGCGTTATGGAGCCTTCCTACGTTGGGCGTATGCGAGTGCGTTACGACGAGGTGAGTTCTACCCTATCATGCTCATCCTGCTGGGTCTAACGCTCATTTCTTAACGGACGGACGTACTTAACATCGCAGAACTGTCGTCCTTCAACATATCCTAAACTTGAAGTATTTCCGCTCACAACAGCTCGACTCGAGCATCCCATCGTGACGGCGCTGCATGCTGTCCTCGTGCTCCAAGGAAAACTGGGACGAGACCGAGGCGCTCCTCGCACAAGCCTCATCTGCCGGCCTCTTCCAGTCCTACCTCCAATCCTGCCAGCCCCACTCCCATCGGCGGTGTTTCGCATCCTCCGATCCCGTCTCTACATGCAGACCAGTCCAATCCTCGTCCACTGCCACGCCCCAACCCATGCTCCTGCCCCAGTTTGGACATTCGATGTTGCTCAACCTGCTCTCATACACGCTCTTCAAATTTTCAGGCCAACTTGATGACAAGTACCCCTCGGACACGTACGCATACGACATTGTGGGCAATGCCGTCTCGGAGCTATATACTAACTTTAGTGCTTCTGGTGGGCTGGATGTCTCTTGTATGCAGCGAGCGGTGGTTCCCAAGTTGAAGGAGGTGTGTATGTCGTCCTGACATCCTTGATCTATGCCGTATGAGGGGCTGGGCTGATGATGGGGGATAGGTTTTGTGGGTTGATGAGGGTGCAGTGGATGTCAGTGCTCATGGTGTTGAGGTCTCAATTGTGAGGGTATTGCTCCTGCTTGCTTTACGTGCAAAATGCTACTTGCTCTCACTATCATACATATTAAATAAACATTCAAGTCCAAACTTTTTTATGCAATTCTCATTGATCCTTGTGGTTTTTAAGAAGTTTGACTTGGAATGCCATGAATTATGACAAACACTACATTCTATTTGGATCCAATGTTACATTGTGACTGAGCATGTTACCACCTTTCTAAATCAGATATTGGTTGATCAAGCTTGATACTCTAATTGATGGAATGACATTAAAGGGCTGATTTCCAGTTCAATTATTGACATGTGCAATCCAATGTCGCCTCATGCCCTCAATGAAGGTTGCCTGGTATTTGATGATCTTAGTTGGATCCAAGGTAATCACAAAGATATATCCTGGTCTATAGAATGGCATTCAGAAACTGATTTTCAGTTTAACTTTCAACATAGGCAATTCAATGTCATCAGACTGCTTGGTGGGGATTGACTGCCATTTAATGATCAGAGCCTGGTCCAGGGTTATCACAGAAATATATTCTGATCTATAGATTAACATCAAGAAGCTAACTTCTAGTTCAATTGTCAACATCTGCCATGTTCCCCAGGGATGAACATAATTATATCAATCAGGCATTTTAAGATAACATCATGTCACCTCATTCCCTTAATGAAGATTGACTTGAAATGAATTATCAAACAGTATCATCTCCTATCACACTGAGATCCAATTAGAAGTACTAACTGGATATATCATCACTTCCCCAATTTCCTGATGCAACCGTCACGACGAGATTCCAGCTGGCATGTCATCAGTTCTAGTGTAGGTGTAGAGGACGGATAAGTGGACCGACTCCCCCGAACGGGATGTGACTGTATCCCGAAGGACGTACACCCACCGCACGTGACAGGGACTGCGAAAGATGTAGGTGGTATTTCACCCCACGCCGCTCCAGACTGTCCTTTATGAAATACCAACACGCTGCAAAAGACCCGCAGCGACCCATCGTGGAAGTCAGCATGGCTGGTCATAACGTACGACACGGTTACAGGGACCGTCTCACCGCCGTTCTACATAGAAAAGGCACACAACCATCCACATGGCACTTGTGGGGAGCTCCAGCTGCGTCCTGAACGCCTGCATTCCTAGTTTATCCATATTCAGACACAGAATCTGTCCAGGGTAAATCAGAATAGAATACGTCAAATCACCACAGGAATGCTGATTGACCGCTGACCTGCTGAACGACCCCCCAAAAAGGCGGCGATAATGAAGTGCCGTCCTCAGGCAAGGCCTTCTCGGACCGCGCAGGCGAAATGTATTCATTGCTCAGTTCTGCGCAGTCAGATATGGTCATCGCGATGAAAGATGGTACTTACGACGGATGATTGGA
>JBBPOC010000408.1:0-18001 GCA_038091235.1 Tylopilus rubrobrunneus | reverse complement strand
GCCTGTGGGGCCTGTGGACAAAAAAGTAGTTTGCTGATGTAGTCGCTCCTTCTGCGCCTGCCCCTTCCCCGGCCCCCACCCCCGGCAACTTACCTGCGAGACCCCCGCTGTCCTCAGTGGTCGATCACATTAGATCCTCCCGCCAGATTCCAGAGGCGGCGAATGATCCAGATGCGTATATGCGTACCATTTTTAACGAGGCAGCGGTGGGCGTGGATTTCTCCAACCACGCCCAGGTGTCTTCCCTTTCCTCCCTCCTCGCCCAGGTCTCCCCGGGTCTGGACTTCTCGGCGCTCATCGCAGCCGCTTCCTCTCCCTCCTCTTTCCGTGGTGAGGTTCCCCTCACTTCGCTCGTTCCTACATTCTCATGCCTTGCGTTCTCATGCCTTGCAGCTCTCCACCCCTCTCCCCTTGGCTTCCCTTCCGTCTCCATGGCCACTATGACCCCCTCCTCCGCTCCCGCTCCTGCCCCCTCGATCTTCACGCGCTCCCTTCCTTCCGCTGCAGCCCTCCTCTCTGGTCATGAATTCACCATGCCGCAGAAGGTCATCGAAATACTACAGGCAGGCTGGCGCTCCCACATTCCCCTCACGGTGCTAATCTCGCCACTCTCTTCCGACTCTCTCCCTCCTTCCAAGGGCTCCCGCTCGTCTACCTCATCCCTCGACGATAGGGACGAGCTTCTCATGTCTCCCGCAGACTGGTGCCAGGCCTGGCCGCGCCTGGTCGATGCGATCGAGCTTTATCTCGCCTCCCCGAATAAGCTGCAGATCGCAAAACTGTGGAGAAAACACTTCGAGTGCATTTGGCTCAAAGACGACTGGAATCGTATATTCTCGCTCTACCTGCAATACGACACTCGCGTCCGAAAAGCCTACACCAACACCGCCCTGAACTTCGACCCCGCCACCTGGCAACAGGGACTCGGAGTCTGGGACCAGGTCCTGACTTCCGCCCGCACGGCCCACCTGCACTGGCACTCCTTTCAGAGAGGGACTTCCGCCTCCAGCGCGGGCGGTCGCTCCATCCAAAAGGCGCGCCCGTCCGCCCCTTCCAACCCTTCCTCCTCTCGTTCCCCCAGCCACTGCATCTTCTGCGGCGCCCTTGGCTGCTACGCCAGAAACAAATGCAACCTCTCAAAAACTCCTTTCCTCTCCTTCGGTTCGGACGGCGTTTGGAAAACCGCACGCGGGGAGCAAGTGTGCTTCTCCTTCAACGGAAAAGGCTGCTCCTCCCCCTCCTGCTCCCGTCTCCATTGTTGCTCCATTTGCGGCGGCCAACATTCCGCTCAGGACTGCTCGTCTATCGCGCTTCCCCCACAATGATCTGTTCAAGATCGTTACCCCTTACCGCTGGCAGGCATGGGACTCCATGCTGAAGGAAGCCGGCGTCTTCGATCTTTTCGCTGATGTTCCCGATGGCATCCGTTTTGGCTGGCGTCTTGGTGTCGCCGACTCTTATCGCCTCTCTTCCTCATTCTTGCCCCCTAACCATCGTTCGGCTATTGAAAATGCTAATTTCATCTTGGACTACGTTCAGGCAGAGGTCAAGGAGGGCCGTTACTCCGGCCCTTTTGACCCCGCAGATCTCGAAGCCCGGATTGGGCCTTTCTGCTCTAGCCCACTTGGGGTTATTCCAAAACCCGGTTCCTCAAAATTTCGCCTCATTCAAGACCATTCTTTCCCTCGAGGCGAGCCGTCCATCCCCTCGGTCAACTCCCTCATAGATACCTCGGGCCTGGAAGTGGAGTGGGGCACGTTCAGCGACTGCTGGCTGCTTGTCGCCCGGGCTCCTCCCGGGTCTCAATGCGCCGTTTTCGACGTCGAAGCGGCCCACCGCCGCTCCCCTTTGGCCCCCGAGGACCAGCATCTCGTTTGCGTTAAGTTGGACTTCAAGTTCAACGGTTCAACTCAGGTTTTCGTTGACCACTGCGCCTCGTTTGGAGGCGCCTCTTCCTCCTTCTTCTTTGAACGCCCCGCTAATGGTATCGTGGCCATTTACCGCCACAAGGGCATTGACAACGTCACGCACTGGTCTGACGATTTCATCTTCCTCCGTCACCCCTCCGGCGACCACCTTCCGGGCGGCTCTTGGCCGTACCGCTATGACGAGTCCCTCATCCTCTCTATTGCCAAACCTCTGGGTTGGCCGTGGTCCCCTTCAAAATGCCTTCCTTTCGATTTCGTCTTCCCCTACCTCGGCTTCCTCTGGGACCTCCCGAAGAAGACGGTCTGCATCCCTCAGAAGAAAAAGACTAAGTACCTCGACCGTTTAAAACCCTGGCTCCCCGGCTCTTCGGTCTCCCTCAAAGACTGCCAATCGGTCGTCGGTTCTCTCCAACATTGCACTCTCATTCTTTCCGAGGGCCGTTCCCACCTCCCCTCCCTCTTCCGCCTCATCGCCTCGTTTAAAGACCCTTCCAAACCCTTCGTCCGCCACCGCATCCCCTCGGAAGCTCTCTCGGATGTAGCCTGGTGGCGGGACCAGCTAAGCAGGGAGTGGTGCGGCTGCTCGATCTCCATCCCGCCTGAACCCCTCCCCATCTCCACCTTCGTCGATGCCTCCTCCTCCTTCGGCATCGGTTTTCTTTCCGATGGAAAATGGCTTGCCTGGCGCCTCGCCGAGGGTTGGAACTCCAATGGTCGCGACATCGGCTGGGCCGAGATGGTGGCGGTAGATTTAGCGCTGCGCACCTTTATTCACTCTGATTTTAAAGACTGCCATCTGATTCTCCATTCCGACAATCAAGGTGTGGTGGGCGCTCTGTCTTCAGGCAGGTCCCGCGGCGCCCGCCAAAATGAGGTTCTTCGACACATCGTCTCTAACTTTCATACTCACAACATTTGGTTGTCGATCGTTTGGGTCAATTCTTCGTCCAATTTGGCAGACCCCATATCTCGGGGCTTTCTCACGTCCCCTTTACCTCGCCACCCTCGTCCCCCTCCTTTACCCCCCTACCTAAAAGGTTTGGTATTCCCTGTCAGTAAATTACCCGCTCCTTGACACTTTGAAATGCTATTTGTGTTGTTCTCATTCCTCCATGTCTGACCGCCCGCCGACCACCGCTATGGCCCCCGCGCTCGCCTGGGATTCCTCCTCATGCTCCCAGTCCCTCCAATTATCCCCGCTCACACTTTCTAACGTGGATCGCGTACTCGCCCACGCCTGGGCAAATTCCACCTCCGTCAAGTACCAGGCGGCCCTCAACATCTTTCTTCAGTTCTGCGACTCCGAACTCGTGCCCGCCCATCTGCGCCTTCCAGCTAGCGACGAGCTTCTATGCGCCTTCGCTGCCTCCAAAGCCGGCGCGGTCAGTGCCGGCACGGTTCAAGGCTACCTCGCGGCGCTGAAGGCTTGGCACATCCTTAACAACAAACCTTGGTTAGGCTCTCAGCGCATTCGTTACATCCTCAACGGCGTGGCCAATCTGGCCCCCCCTTCCTCCTCTAAGCCCCCCCGGCCCCCGGTGTCTCGCGCGATGCTTATCCTCCTGGTGCAACACCTCGATCTTTCTTCAAACTTGGATGCCTGTTGTTTCGCCGCAGCCTGCTGTGCCTTCTGGGCCCAACTCCGGCTCGGCGAGATCCTCTCTCCTCGAGAGAATTCCTTCGTGCCCTCAGCAGTCGCCCTCCGTTCTCACCTGGACCCCCCTTTCAACTCCAACGGCTCTCGGATCTGCTTTCTCCCTTTCACGAAGGTCGCAAAATCGCGCGGAGAGCCAGTTGTCATCTGTTGGCAGGCCGATGCCTCGGACCCGATCGAGGCCTTAGACATCCATCTCGTCATCAACGCCCCTCCCCCCAACGTTCCCCTTTTCTCCTTCCAAGTCGGCACCTCCTGGCGCTGCCTCACTCGCCGAAAATTCCTCGCTCGCTGCAACTCGATCTGGTCTTCAACCGGCCTCCCCGCCTTTTCCGGTCACTCCTTTCGTATTGGCGGCACCACAGAACTACTACTCTCTAAGGTTTCCCCCGATGTGGTAAAAGCCCTGGGGCGCTGGTCCTCAGACGCCTTTCTTCGCTACTGGCGTTCTCTGGAGCTTCTGGCCCCCATCCACTCGGAATGCCTCCCCTCTCACGCTTGAAGTCTCGCTGGTCGGTCGGTTAGGGTGGGTCCTCGCGCCTGCGTTCGTCTCCCGCGGCTACGCCTTCCTCCCTGGGCAGGTCTGCCTTCTCACAGGCACGTCGGCCCCCTCCCCTGTCCTCACCGATCTACGTGTCGTCCATTCGACCCATGCTCGGTCGGGCCACCCCCACCTTAAGGAGACCCCTCTTCCAGACAAGGACAGAGACGGAAATGACAATAGCCACCATTAACTAAGCACATTAGCTAATCGTCTACATACTTGGATTTTTTCCCACCAAGCCTAACTGCTGATTGCTGCGTATATTGCTGCGGCACTGTACAAGACAATAACGCCTCTAACTAGTAAGGGGGTCACGTCGCAACAACGTTACTACACGCCCAGGCGAAGGTTATGCCCTGGGAACGTTTGAGCGGGTTTATGTTTGGCAAACGTTAGTGTAGTGTGCAAGCAATGATTTTCGTCCAGGGATTGTTGAATGATGTACTAGAGGTTCACACAGTAAACAGCTATACAGTACTTCGTTGTAATTTGGTACATGTCCCAATGGTTGACAGTACTGTCAAATGGCTATCATCGATGAGATGACTGAGGCGCCTTGCAACTGATGTGTCAGAAATGTTCTGAAAACGAACCAGATACAATTAGAATTTCCATTTTGTTATATAATCACGTGTACATACCAGGTATCACCAAGTTGCGACCAGTGGTGTACCTCTTAATTCGAATGTATCATAGACATAAGCTAGATACAATTTTGTTATGTAGACATAACCATCCATTTCTGCATCCATGCTGACACTTAAGCATGGTGGGCTTATACAAATGAGATACGACAGCCATTATATATGTGAAGGGAAGTATGGACATTTACTGAACATGGCCAATGACATCAACAATAGAACGTATGGCACACTCACCACTCATTGGAGCTGCTACACATTCTCAGTTAGACTTTTTTATGCTGTGGCACTTTGAAATATCGAAACCAAAACATTTCATATTCATGATGCGGCGAGGTACATAATGACAGTATGCGTAGATCGCATAGTAGGCAGTGTAGTACTGATGGGATAATGGATGCAGGGCCTTGCAGGGCCCTGGGACAGAGACGTATCAACAGCATCACGATGATGGGATTAGCAGGCCATTTAGTAGTAAAATGAACGAGGGGGGATAAAGAACGTATCCATAGCAAGTGATTAGCTAGCCATACTATGACAAAAGAAGAGGGCCCGGGGGGATGATAACGAAGACTCGAAAATGATGCCACAGTCCATGGTAGGGAGGGGAGAAGTACAGCCGCACCAAAAAGAACTTGAGGGGGGAAGGGATGATCCGAGAGGCGGCGGGAGCTACAACCACATAACATGGGTGTGAATAGCTTTCTGCCATTGGGTCAAGTTTTTCCCATTCGGAGCCCGCGATGGGTCCTTGTCTGCAGGAGGGAAATTGACCAGGTCCGACTGAAGCGCGTCAGTGAAGAGCCTGTTGAATGGAAAGTTAATACAAGTTGTCAGAAAAAGGATGATACCAGTGTGTGGACTTACTGCCGCCATTGAGCCAACCGAATGTCCGCGTCAGGCTCTTTACGAAGGTCTTTTCGCATCTGATCAAGTATCAAATCAACGAACTCCCAAAACTTGTTGCTAGACCAGTTTCGAGCCTCTTCATCGGCGTTTTCACTGTCGTGAGACTCCTCTTGTTCCTCCGACGCGGATGAATTGGATTCTCTGCATACGACCTGGAAGAGAATAAAAGTTTGTCGCTGAAAAAAAGCAGGTTAGTAAGAACACATACTACACAACGTGACTTCGTACAAGAAATGCAAACCGCCCCCATTGCGCCGTCGAGATATTGACAGTGTCCCGACTTGGTCCCACAAGTAACCTGGCCGTTTCGGAGATGTGCTGCTTCTTCTTGATGCTAGAGGCGATCTGCAAGGCGAGATTTGACTCGGAATCAGGTTATAGACAACGAATAAAAATATGATGTACCCTTGACTTTATTAGAGCTCGCTGCTTGGTCAATACGTCTTTGATTTGCGTATCAATGTAATCAGTGAGGCGAACGTCCTCCATAACCTGGGGCTCAATATTAAACACAGAAAGGTTCTCTTTTATGAACGACTGAAGTGTCATGGAGGTCAGCACGTTAAAATGAATTAAAATGCACAACTATGAACCCAAATACGTTCGTTGATGCCATCCAAATACCGTGAGATATTTGCACTGACAAGTGCTGAGCGAAGCCGGTCCTGGAGAATATCCTGCGGGTGGTGTTTCTCCCCTTGGCAGAACTTCGTAAAACTTAAATATGCTTACCTTGAAATCATCCGAGTGTATAAACGTAGAGTCGGCATCTTTCGACCGCTCTTGCTCCAGCCAAAGGAGCTTGCCATATGTTGTCAGGAGCATACCATACGTGTCAAGCTAAAACCCGTAAGTGTATGTTGACATGAATGAAAGTTGAATGTATTCACCTCAGTGAAGCTATCAAGTGCCCCTTCAGGGAGGTCGAAGTCCCTGCAAACCTTGGCTGCACAATGGCGTTTGCGCCTCCGAAGAGACTCCTCCCCAAAACTCTCTTGTTCCAAAGAGTTGGAGCGCTCTCGTCGCGGCTGACCAGGGGGTGGTGGTTCCAGGGAAACCGATCTAGTAGGTGAGATAGGTGGAAAGGAAAGCCGGTCACAATTAGAAGGAGTGTGGTTACCTTCACCCGCCGTGCCAGGCTCCGAGTCATCATTCCGACGAGAGCCCAAACTCTGCAGTCGGAAGCGGGCGAGAAGACTCATAGGAAGCCAATGGCCAGTGAAGGGGTGAGGTTTGCGGTCATGCCAGTCAGTGGTTAAGAACTTGTAATGTTTTGCACGCTTTGGCCAACACTACGATCACGTGATTCAGCCGGATCAAAACGCGCAAAACGCATGGATGAAGCATGGGTCATAACTTTAGTAACAGATCATATACATTCGTCAGAGTGACGGTATGGATGGGGGAATGTCCCGGTGTGCAGTGAAGGCTGAAAGCCAGTGTCCTACATGAAGTCTGAGTAATGTCTACCCATAGGTAGGATAGAAGCGTGTTGTCTGATGCAGCGAACTGGAAGAGGCCGAGGGAATGGGCCCAGGGTCGGGAGGCTGGTAGGGAGGGTCGAAGCTAGTCCCAACCTGTGATAATTGGGTTTCGTGTAACGGAATGTATGCAGGGCGCATCAGATAAGCCGGAATTGGCTGATAAGGCATTGGAAGGCCTGGGGGGTGGGGATCACTCGGCACGGGAATAAAGGGTTGGTACCACAGACTCGGATTGCTAGCGCCTGAATGGGTGTAAACTGGTGCAGGGTGAGATGAGAATGAACTCGAAGGCTGTGGATTCGATGGGGTTGCGTGAGACTGTACCGACTCGGCATTGGTTTGGGCCCTGCCCTTGCCCTTGCCCTTGCCATTGCCACGTATCGGTTGACGTTTCTTGGGCTGACTTGGACTTGGATCTGGCTCCATTGACAAGGGCTCGTGACTCATCTCGAAGTCACCCGATGGCTTGCCGTCCTTCTTTGACCGCAGAACCTGTGCAGCCTCGGTGCGCAAGCGATTGTGATCCAATATCAATGGCGCATAGATCTCGTCATAAAGGACCGAAGGGATTGCGGCCTTGATCCATTGATAGTTGTGGATTGACGACGTGTTGACAACGTATGCGTTCGTGCTTGCATGCTCCACAAAAGTCTTTACCCGCGATGTGAGAATGCGTTCTTGCTTCTCCATTACCGAAGAAGTTGAATTGCAGCCAGACGCTGGACAATCATGATGGATATTAATTGTGCAGATAATGTCCTGATCAGGCTTCAATACACAGGTCATGCTGGGCATTGGAATGACTTACGACGGGTGAAAGAACCTTGTTTTGCTCTGGCGTTGGATACCTGATACGTGGAACATGCAACTGAGGGTGTAAACCAGGAAGAATCTCAAAGACGCTGACGACGATATGGGAGGCATTGCGTTGATCTTGAATAGGAACCAGCACTTCTTTGACGCAGCCAATTTGATATTCTTGACCACACTTGATGATAGTGTGTGATCCGACCTTCGCTTTGTCTCCGTTAACGGCCAAAAAGGAGGCGGCCGCATAAAACTGCGTGCCTCGCTCAGGTACCATGGTCGCCAACTCATATTTGGCAGCCTCTGTCTTATCCCAGTCAATGGAGCAAGCAGCTTCCATAGGGCATGGTAGTTGTGCTGCACCTTTCATCAACGTTGAGCAGTGCGTGGATCCAGACATCAAAGTTGACTTACCAACCACTTCAGATTTCATATCGGGGAACCCCAATAGACGGCGTTGATGAGGGTGAGTGTCAAAGTATTCCAGTACATCTGGTCCTGCCTTCACCCATTTCCGTGCATCCGGATCATGCCATGTCCCTCCAGACAGGACATGTTTCACATTGTCTTGTTCTGCAAAAAGTCGACATGCATCGCGGCTCGGCGCTTGGCGGTTGCTGTAAACCGACGACAAACGATACACACCATTAAATGATTCGTATCGCTCGGTTGAATAAAGGATAGCTGGCCCGAATCTTCGGATAAACATAGGTAAATGGACAAGAAGATGAAATTTCGCTTTCGTCAAGAGAATGCTTGGCGCACACTGTGCATTGATGGTAAGGAAGTCGTCAATGACACGAGAGAGTATAACCTAGGTCACAGTAAGTAAATATTTACTACCAACAAGAAGCACTCACGAGGTATTCTTCCGTGTCCTCAATCGACGTATGCCAAAGAAGTACAACCAGTTTTCCAATTAGCGACCATCCTCGAAGGAGTTTCTCGGGGATGAGGTCGTATATTAGATATGGCATGACTTGAGCGAGGGATTTGAAATGCTTCCCAACGAGTCCACCTTTGTATCTAGTGACGTAGTCGGCATTAAGAGTTGGGGCATTTAGACCCTCTTGATTAATGGATGCCAGACGAATCTGGAACAAGCCCATGAGCTGGGCTTTTCCGAGTATATACGTTGTCTGCCCCCAAAGATATTTGACGACACCGAGGAGTATGGTGTGAAGGATCTCGGTGGGAGTGTCCTGATGAATGTCGACTCCAGGCATCGAGAGGAGTGGGTTGATATGCTCGTCGAGTGATTGACCTCCGAGAAGTAAGTCCAGTTCAGCTTTTAAGCGGACAGTGACCTCAGCCTCCGGTAGTCTAGGTCTTCCGGTAGTTTCCTTCCGTAGCATCTTGCCGAGTGCAAGAAGTCGCTCCACAATCGAAGCGGTTGCGCTGTCCTTGGTCCCAGTCTGACTGACAGCATTCTTCACCTTCCCTGTACCACCGGATACCATCGAAAGCTCGATTTGTTTTCTGACTTCAGTGCGGGTGTCTTCAGGGGTACGCAACTCGCCGCACTGAAAATTTAGATTGGTGCAGTTACCTATAGTACACAAAGTATACGTACCTGAAAAATCTCACTGTATCCTCGATCAGATTTCTTCTCAGCATTCGTGCCACCAGCCTTGCAAGTACGGCACAGGTAATTGCACTTCAGCCCACCGTGGCTGGACTCTTCGGCTTGCATTGGGTTGTCGCCAGCAAAGAGTAGATTGTACAGGATTAACATGACTTCTTCGTTATGCTTCACGTCGAACGTAATAATGGGGTCGTTGGTCGCTTTTCTGGTATGCGACTGAATAACGAAATAAAGATGAGTCGACGCAAAAACGTACTGGATCGAGTCTTTGATGCCCTGCATCAGTTCCATGGGCGTAGCATGAGGTGAACCCGTTATAAACCGGATCGTGAATTCTTGCTCAAGCATTCGTCGTGGCAATAAAGCATTTGATACATAAACGACGTGGTGCTTGTTCCATTGCTTTGAAACATTCCCTGACACGTCGTCCATAAACACAATGAGAGGGACGCTATAAACCATGCGTCCACCTGACTTTTTCCGGAGCGGATTTGGCATTAGATCTGAAAATGTTGCTGAGGAAGCTACAGAGACGTCAGATACTTTGCGCTTTGAAACAGCGATGAACAAACTTGTGAAACGAATGCCTGAATCTCCTGCCTTGTGTCGGAGATCTTCAAATGTTTGAACGAATGTCGAAACTTCAACAATGATCATTTCAGGATCAACAGCATATCCCTCCTATAATGCAAAATAAGGAAGTATTCTCAGCGCCATATGCCTCAGTAAAAACTAACCGCCGTCTTGGAAACTTCATGTCCTAGAGCGAGAATATTCGGCTCTGAACGTTCTGGCGTCCGTGCTTGGAAAAATTTCTTCGGAATGAAGAATTGGCCAGAAGATTGCCGAAGTAGCTCGTTGATGAAATAGATACCACAATGAACACGAACGCAAGGTGGTGCGAGAGTATCCGGTAGGCCGTCAAGCATCTTGGTGCCGTGATGCACCTGTGACATGCAACCTTGTCCATCCTCAGGGTATTCTTGCATGGCAAATCGAGTGAGAGGGTTCGCAAAATCCTACAAGAGCCAAAATTCAGTAACTCGACGATGGCTTGTATGATATAAGTCAGCGTGCTTACCATCGCAACGGCTTTGTTTATAGCGTTGAGGTAGAAGACGTTGCCCGATGCAGCCATCATCTTCTCTGTCGGCTTCCCAAGAAGCTTCATGAAACGCTCCTGCGCCTTTTCCATAGCGTACATGGATGGCACCATGGGCGCGCCAAGGTCCCTTGCCCATTCCAGTACCGCTGCTTTCTGTGCTGCTGAGAACCTCAGGCGGGGGGAGCTGAAGAGCAGGTGCGTCAAGAACTCCTACTGATCGTCAGCGAAACCTGAAACCGCGACAGCAAGCCGACGGGGGACCTACCGGCCGTGAGTTCCAAGGGTACAGTGGATGTTCAGGGGGAACGCGCGCGCCAGTGGCTACCTTGGATTTAGTAGGTCGTGTACTAGGGTAATTCTTGACAGCTATCCACCAGATGAGACAATTAAGAGAGGTGATCAGGAAAGAAATACGAACCTTCATATTCTATGCCGTGGTCTTCCGGTGGAATGAGGTCCAGCTCATCGAAATCCTCAGGCCCGAGTCCTAATTCGTCTTCGAGTGGTGGGAGGATGTTGGTGTACACATATTCTTCACTTTCCTCAATACGTTGTATCTCGTCGAAGTAATCATCAACGTCAAGTTGAGGTTGTGGTATACCTTCGCCCTCAAATTCATCCCAAACCGGGAAAAATGGCACTTCCGAGTCCATGTCTCCGCTATTGAATGAAGGGAGACCATCTGGTGCAATTGCGAACGCATCCTGGGCAGCCGGCTCCATCGGCAGCGGCAGCGGCGACAGATCCATCACGGTGGGTTCCAGTACCATGTCCCGCTCGCGTAACTCCCGGAGGTTTCTCCGATGCTTTTTCGATTGGACATGGCCAGCAACGTGACAGCGACGAAAAACAAGCTTTTGGCGCACACCATGATTCTGGCAGATCTTGCACATGTAATATTTGGGATTGGTGTGCACAACAGTAAATACTGCAGCAGCAAAGAGGTTAGATCTGGACTTGAGGGTTGCAAGCGAAAGCTGCCCATACCATCTGTGTCGACGGGCGGAAGCTTCGAGGTCCTGGCCATCGGTGTCAATCACAGCTCGAGGTCACATGACCTCATCGCGGTTCAATTTGGAATCATTCACTCTCCTCCAAGTGCCGCACGAAATCGTCTTTATTTTGCTGCCCCAATGTCGACAACAATCATCGATGTCAGAACATGTCTTGGTCCAAACGGACTCAATACCCTCAACGGTCTCGAACTGTCTGTTCGTTTTCATGGTATTGTTCTTCATGATCCTTTGCCCGAGAAAATCGTGAGTCTTTTCACTGCCTACTGGCAACTTAAGATCATCAATGTTTTTACCAGCCGGTGCAAATCTCCGTTAGCCTCTGTGATCAGTGGAACAAACAACCATTAGTCCCGGTTGTGCGTGCTATGTCTAGCGGAGTGAGCAACTCCTCTAGTCCGGTGTGTTCCTTATCCTTGAGTGTGTTGCCACTCATTCTCATTTATGGCCAGGCCCCGTTTCCCTTCCTCCCGCTCTCGCCTCACTTCGAACCGACTAACGCATCTCAGTGGAAACAGTTGGCCAAACAAATCGAAGAGTATATGGTAGCAAATCCCCTGCTCGAATCTAAGCATCCAAACCACTACCATTTGACGCGGGAGCTGTTCTGGATGGCGTTCATAGCTGCTTACCCTGAATTCCCTGGGGGCAAGTGGCCTCGCTGGGACTCGATAATCGAAATGGAAGGCCAATTCGTGTCACGCTGGATGTTGGGGGGCGGATATAGTGACTTGTCAGTAACGTCTCCTCGTCTGATCATCTGGGAGCAGTTTCAAGGTATCCTTTCTGAATGTTGATACCTTCGGCCTGGTGACTGCTGTGCTATTGTACTTGTCTATGTATCCCAGCAAACATGTAATGATATGATGAATTCACTCGCTCCGGAACTTCGATGGTTGCCTGACTCGATCGTATCACTGAAATTTCATAGGTGTGACTTGGACACTCGGGAACCGCCGACCTTGCTTCAAGTTGGACTGTAGATGCGGCTCACAGGTTACACCAGCATCTACTTAATCTTTCCTTCGACTGACAGTCTCACCCCGCATCCCTTTGATTCAGTCCGCCGCTACTACCATGCAGATCTTCGTAAAGACACTCACCGGAAAGACCATCACCCTCAGGCTCGAGGTGGAGTCTTCAGACACTATCAACAACGTCAAGACTAAGATCCAGGACAAGGAGGGATAAGTCTTGTGAATCGGCTCTCATACCTCTTTGTCTAACGTGCCACAGTATCCCTCCGGACCAGCAACGCCTGATCTTCGCTGGAGAGCAGCTCGAGGACGGTCGTACCCTCTCGGATTACAACATCCAGAAGGAGTCCACCCTCCACCTGTTCTCCGTCTTCGTGGCGGTATGCAAATCTTCGTCAAGACCTTGGTGGGCGAGACGATCACCGTCGAGGTTGAATCCTTGGACACTATCGACAACGTCAAGATCAAAATTCAGGATAAGGAGGGTATTCCTTCCGGCCAACAGCGTCTTATCTTCGCTGGCAAGCAATTGGAGGACGGTCACACTCTCTCCGACTACAACATCCAGAAGGAGTCGACTCTATCTTGGTAAGTCGTTCTCCGCATTCACCACACCTTGTTCAATCCCCCGTCAAAGTTCTTCATCTCCACCGGCGTGATGGCATGCAGATCTTCGTTAAGACTCTCACCGGCAAAACGATCACACCGGAGGTGGAATCGTCCGATACCATCGACAACGTAAAGACGAAGATTCAGGACAAGGAAGGCATTCCTCCGGAAGAGCAACGCCTCATTTTCACTGGTAAGCAGCTCGAGGATGACAGTCGTACCCTGTCCGACTACAACATTCAGAAGGAGAGCACGCTCCATCTTGGTAAGTGACCTGGCCGAGAGTGCTGCGTTGTCTCTGACAGTATCATAGTCCTTCGTCTCCTGAGCGGTATCGTGTATCATCGAGTCTCGTTGCAACGACGAGATGAATGTGTGATGTACCAGACACAGTCTCACCTTCAACAAGCCACGCGAAGCCAGTGTCCAGCGAACCGAATGCAGCTGCCCTCAAGATCTAGTCTATACCCACAGCAAGAAGGTGTGTGCTACCCACTCCATCCATTCATTTTTATCCGTCCTTAGCACCTTCCGTTAGTAGGCAGCGGAGCGATTACTACTTACTTCCTTTGCAGCGGTCAAGGGTATTTTTGTGGTTCCCTTCCTTTAATCTTTTCGTCGAAGAAACACAATCTTATGCCTAGCCTTACATTCTCCGACGAGCTCATGAGCCATGACAAGAGCGTGCACTTCACGTGCTTGCCAGTGCTCTTCAGTCACCTCAAGTGTTATCATCCCAATTTATGTATTTACTCCGAGTACCATGTATTTTGTGCCATTACCGCACATTAACACCAATTACTCGCTCTTGCGACACGGATCCCATTATGTTTTAGGTTGAAGTGCCTCTCGTTGAGCCTGAAGGTTCGCCTGCGACTGAGAGGACGCAACTCCAAGCTCCAACGTTGTCCCGACGACACCTCATACGAGCCCATTCTGTGACATACCATAGATGCCACCGAGATGTTTAGCGGACGTACCTGGGCCACTATCGCATACAGTTCAAATTTGTCAGCATATATGTCTGTGGGAGGTCACTCGGAAACGTCTCCCTGACATCCAGGCCAGTACGTCACAGAACCATAATTTCCCTAACAATATCCAAATAGACCGAAATTTGTTCATCAATCATAAGTGGTTTATTTCTCATTTGTTTATCCAGTAACTATATAATGTTTGAGGCGAAACACGGTGCAAACACACTATCCTTCACACAGGGTGAACATTGTGGAACGGGTTTCCAATATGTCTCAATAGTGTCTGTACAGTATTCGAGGTACATTCCTGTTACCATTTCCGTCCAACGTTAGGTCAGCCCAGGCTTCGCCTGGGCGTGTAATGTGTAACGTTAATGGTGACACACAGGTGCACGCGTGGTAAAAGACTGTGTAATACTACTATTTTTGGAATGATCCGAGTCGTGACCCCAGTCGCATCAACACCACAACTCATGCATGCATGGTTGTCGATACTCGTCAAGGGCAGAGTGCCTGCTCCTCTCCACCCTGACAGTGTGAGACATCACGCGCACGCCTTGCCTTTTTGTCACGGCTGCGCTCGTAGACTGTAGACCGACCCGTCTCCAAACAAACACGGTAGGCGCGAGCAAGTTGTATCACCCTCTGCGTAGCGGTTTCCCACCACTATCATCACCTCCCCCCTTGCCCGCTTGAACGGCCGTATGCAAACATAGTGACTGTACAAGGATGGCAGCGACGCGGCTCACATGCTATCGTTGGCTACCCTCTAGTGTGTTCTCCCACCTTGCTCGCCGCATTCATGAGTGACATCATATAGGTTTACAGGCCGGTGTATCAGCTTCCCGGGTTCGTACACACCGCCACCATCGACCACCATCATCTTCTCTCCCCCTTTCTCATCCCACGAAGGGTGACGCACATCTCAGCAGATATTCCCTTTTTCTTTTGTTTCCATCTGCTTGTACAACGTCAGCACCATCCGTTGCGGGCTTCACATACAATCAAATTTGCCATTGGCAGACACAATCCTGAGCGACGAGGTGAACATCTAGCTCCCGATGATCTACAGGAACTGTTGGAGATAGTCTTGCGCTGCACGCTGGGAGTCAACGTTAACAACCACGTCCGAATATGACAATATACGCACCCACATAACCATATCCCGGCCTGCTCATAAACGAGCAGACGTCTCCTTCAAGCTTGTGAGGTCTACAGTACGTTGCCAGGCAATGGAGTCGCTTCTCGACAGCCCTTATATAGCTTGTCAAAGAAGAGCAAGTTTCTCAAAGCAATAATCACTCCATGGGTCCGCCGGTGGATTCAGAACATCTTCTTGAACTGGATCTTGTTGTGTTTCAAAAGTCAGTCCCGACACGTATCCAGCGTGCTTGAAGGACGCCTGCATCACGATGCCTCTATCTGCACCAGGGTGAGATGCAGCGCGCTTACTGGCAGTGGGTTTGCATGACAACACGCTCGGTGGCCCCGTTGACAAGGCCGGTGTGAATGACAGAGTTGACAGCACAACACAGTGCCCTAGGCCTGCATCTGAGTGGCCCCGCTTTGGTGACATCGTTGAGCCCATTTGCGCGCACGCCAGACATGGGGTGATATGCACGCGTCAACCGGAGATGGAACATTGTCACGGTCATGTTGTTACAGTGTGGTCCTTTTGACTCTGATTATACTGGGATGTACGTCCAATGACACATCCACCTACTCCCCTCACCGCTCATTGAAGTAAAGAAAACCTTTCCTACCTCATTGTGCACTTCCGTATCCACCCAGTTCCACCCTAATGCACCTCCTCCCAGATCTCGATGTTCACTCTCATCTGAACACGATCCCGTGTCGCCCCGAGTGCCCTTGCTGAAATCTAACTTCTCCGTCAGCGCCAGGAGAACTAGCTTTCCGAGACCCTGTCGTTGATATTCCGGATCCACGCGCAATCCCCCAATACTCCCATCGGTATGCATCAATGCGCACGCCACCGGCCGTCCTCCATCCCCTCCTGTCCTGTCACCACGCAATCGGAGACACACGGAATACGCTGCCCGCGACAAGAGATACGTGTCCGTACGCGGAATTGACGAAGCGCCACGTACGAATGGCAAGTCCGACGCCCGAATCCCCGACACCTCCAGCGCTTCTGCGTCTGCATCCTCCGAGGCCACCACTCCAGCAGGCACGTCGCCACCGCCCAACTTGAACGCCGTTCGCAACGTATCCCGCGCAAACGCCCCGCGCGGAAAGACGTAGTGCAGGGTGGGGTTTTGGCGTGGCGACATGGGTGCAAGGACCTTGGCCCACTTTGCGTGGACGGCCCCGACGACGATCATGGGTGGATCAGTGTCCGCGCGGTGCACGATTTGGAGAGGAGCACCGATGTCACCGATGGCGGTGAGGAGGGAATCGTACGTGGGACGTGCTCCGCGGGCCATGTCTCGGAGGTCCTCAAATAGCTGCCTGACATGCACTTTCTCGGCTTCTGTCGGTGAGTCAATGGATGTGTTCGATTCGCCTGAGCAAAACACGCTGAATTGATGGTTCTGGTGGGAAAAGACGGCGATCGAGAACAATGGAGGGCACTCGGCATTGGAGATATCATCAGAAGGGAGAGGTATAGTAGACCAGAGTGTGATTTTTGATGGATCTTGAACGTCTTGTAGCGTGCCGGCGCGAAGATCCGAGTTGAGGATGACTCCCAGGACGTGGAGGCTATAGGGAGCGTGCGGAGCAAGCAGCTTCATGATCGCTGCCAATGTATTGCGAGAGTTGTTGCTCAGATCGATGCGATCGAGCTTTGGTTTTGGTATTGCACTCATTGTTATGTCCCTAGTGCGAGAATTGAGTTGAAGACGACAACTCCACTCGCTCGGCACATGTATCTTCCTTCTCAACATCTGTACAATGTATCAATCGCAAGCAAGTCGCAAGTTAGCAATTCACTCGAACTTCCTTTCTACCTCTTAAATATCAAAGCCCTCCGGGCAAACCTGGACCCACAGGTGTTGCTCGCCACCCAACGTGACGCAACAACCACAACAGAATGAGCTGCACATATCACCATCAAATCGGGAACAGTAAGATACAGTCATTCACCGGCACTTGCGCCAGCAAAATTTGGGATGACTCGTGCTCCACAACATCAGCGATTTTTTTAGATCAGACTACATAGACATGTTTTAGAACACCTAAACTATGCCTAAAAAAATCGTTCAGTCGATCCATGGTGTTTTGCAATCAGAGTCACTGAGTTTGTGTTTTGCGCCATTATCAAGCATCCACCACCAGTTGCGCCAGTCCCGAAATGGTATATCAAAACAATTATGAAATCTAAGCGTCGCTAGTACGCGCCACATCAATCTCATCGACCACTCTCGCTCCCGCTCTCACCACCGCTGTCAGAAGTCTCGCCCCCGTTGCCATCTTCCCTACTCCCATTAGCTTCACCTTCTGCAATCAAAATAGGCTTCGGTATCGGCGCTTCAATGACCTTCCCGAGTGTTGGACGGTTCCAACGAGTACTTTGCTTCTTCACGGTGATTGAACGAGCATGTCGAACCATTTTGGAGTTGTACTAGCAGGAGTTAAAATGGAGAGCCCCTTCAGAATCAAAGTTTTCGAGTGCTGGCAGTGCTAGGGACCGGATCATCTACTTATCGTATTTGGTATATCTCAGTATCTAAGCGATGATAAGATATTGATTATGAGCGTAAAGAGAAGCTTCACCGGCATGTCACTGGCAAGCTGCCATTGCACTTT
>JBBPOC010000407.1:0-18040 GCA_038091235.1 Tylopilus rubrobrunneus | reverse complement strand
CGGTGCCGAGTGCGTCTTACCGTGCGATGGATGCCCGTACGCTCGGGTCTGACCCGGTGTGTCGAAACATGCTGCTGGCCATTTGCGAGCGTGCCATGAGCCATCTCGTTCCATCTTAGTGTTTCGGTCCCAGCTGGCGAGGTGTGAACGGTGACCGTCGATTGCCTACTCTATGTATGCTGTTTACATGTATAGCACTAAATGATGCATTACAATATGGATAGATATACGTGTGATGGGTAACCTAGGATAGCGATAGCCATGTGACTCAGACGATGTAGAAAAAAATGAGGAAGCCAAATCGCGACGCTACGAGAAAAAGTAGCGCGATTTCCGGATCGTCTCCACGTCAAACGTGCCCTTTTCAGGATGCGGCGGGATCAAGTGCGAGAGCTTGATGAACTTGTTCTTGAACGCCGCCGGAACGTCCTCGTCCTCTTCCTCGCCCTCCGCGTCGTCTCCCAGCGTCACTTGGATGCGCTTGTGGCCCGTGCCCGGTGGGCGCCCTCGGGATCGCTTCGCAGGCGTGGCAGCCGCGACCGCCGTCGCAGCGTCGTCGTCCACGCTGATAGTCGAGATCGAGCTCTGCTCGGACACGGTGACGTCTAGCAAGCGGCCGACCGCCGCGTTCTCCCGCTTGAGCTCCGCAGCGACGTCGCTGCTCACCGAAATACGGCAACCAGCGGCCAAGAGCGTCTTGAGCATCGACTCCTTTCGGATCGCGGACAGCGGCACATAGTGATTGGCGTAGCGCTCCCGGAACTGTCGTCGGTAGTGCATTGAGCGTCTGGGGAATGCGAAAAGAGGGGACGGCGCGGGGCTTACCTCGGCTTCGAGTTTACGGAGGATGTCGGAAGAGTGGAGAGCGATGAACGTATCTCGGATGACTTCCGACATCTGGTCGATACTGCATGCATGCGTCCAATAAGAATCATGGACAGATGCAAACGTGATGCCGCGCGTCTTTCGGTGCCCATCAGTCGACTCTCACCGAAAGACGTCCAACGACACACTCACCTTGCATTCCAACGCAGTCAACATCATGTGCGTCGCGTCCAGCGAGTGGATAAAGTTGGGTGGGAACGCAGAGGCCTGCTTGATGCTATTGACGGCAGCGGGCGCGGTAGGATCCGAGATGTAAACCGTTTGCAACGATGTCATAATTTGCTTGCGCTTCGCCTTGCGATATGGCTGTACGATCGGTAACCCCAACGGCGTCGTCCACACCACCGTCGACATTTGCTCCTTCCGTATACGGGCCTCCACAGAATCTGCCTCGGCTTCGGTGCCTTGGGGTTTGAGGATCTCGATGAGACGTTCTTTAGGAATGCCTTTCGTGATGAGTTTGGCAGAGAGGTTGAGCCAGTTTTGGATGGCTTTGGCGCCCGAGAAGAGGTCACCAATGCAGTAGAGAACGTTCTTTGCAAGGTAGGCAGCTGCTGCCCAGCACTGTTCTTCTGGTATATCACCCCTGTCTTTCAGCTGCCTCTCGATCTGTTCGCGAGCTCCGACATAAGTGACACCGTACACGGTCGTCATGACCTTGAGACAATGTTAGTGTTGGATTGAAAAAAAATCCACGAAACAAGCTGAGCACGCACCGTTTGCTTGACCACTTTGCGAGAGATCTTTCCAAGGAGGAGCTGCGCCACCTGCTGGCCATTGTCAGCATCTCTCAGCACGTTCTCCTCGACCATGTTGGCGACATAGGTGTACACATCCGAAGGTCGGTCGGTGACCGCCAAGTTGACTTGTGCGGCACCCTTGCCATCGCCCCCGAGGGCAGCATAATGTTGCAAGCCATTGCACGTGCCGTCCTGGTGAATGGGAAGCATTGACATGTATCCATGTGGGTCTCCCGATTCAAGTGCAGCCCGGAGTTCCATGCAGGTGGCAAGACATTGCCATGGATCGTCTGCCTTGGCCCACCAGCGCTTCCCCTGTCTAGAAATC
Organism: Tylopilus rubrobrunneus; assembly: GCA_038091235.1. Lineage (NCBI taxonomy): Eukaryota > Fungi > Basidiomycota > Agaricomycetes > Boletales > Boletaceae > Tylopilus > Tylopilus rubrobrunneus. The sequence goes on along the minus strand of JBBPOC010000407.1, from coordinate 16,087 downwards.
AGAAAGGATCGACCGGACGAGCAGATAAACGCACTTCGAGGGGATTCTCGGCACTGTCGTATATATCATCAAGGTGGTTCATCACGAATGCTACGCGTTCGTCAAAACTGCCCTTGTCGAACCCGTAAAGGTTGGCAAGATGAATCTTGAGCCAACGGAGACCTCGTTCGCCAAGAGGTTTTGCTTCTGCAAACATCAATAGGCCGCGAGCCAGGTCGTCACCGATATGACTCAAATGAGGGGGAATGGGGTACGCTCGTCCCCGGAAGTCAAGGTTATGTGGCATGTAGAACGTGTCTCCCAAGAACTAACATTCGATCAATACAATGGTTCAACGTACACGCGAGACGCTTACAGCACGGGAAATCTCAATCTTGTAATTGACGCTGCAGCGCTCGGAATGGCTGCCTGCTTTATCCTGGACAAAACTCTTGAGACGTTGACCGTATATGGATTTTGCCTGCACGTCCGTGTCATACTTCTCTGGTTTCTCAGGCTCGGGCTTGTCGTACACTGCAGGAGGAATCTTGCAGAGCCTTTCACCGGAGTTCCAGACTTGCAGTACGATATCGAAGATTTTGCGATTGATCTGCCAAGGTGTACTGCCGAGGACGTCCAGACCAGCATACACAAGTTCGAGATTGCCCAAGGACGAAGCATGCTGCACGTAGCTCTGTTGCTCTTGACAATCCTTGAAACGCATGACTGAGCCTGAATCGACAGGTCAGCAAGACCATCTTGTATGGCATAAGATACCAACTCTTGTTATAAATATACCCGCCCTCGTCAGGAGTGATCCAAGGCTTGGGCCTAACAAGCATGGGAAGATGGCGGGGATGGAGTGTTTCACGAAGAGGGTCCTTGGCAAGTCGGTCGGCGACGACAGGGTTCAGTCGGATAACACCCAATTTCTGGCCACGAACGTATTCGTAGGCATGGTAAAATGCGGGTTGTATCTCCTTCCTGCACGCAGTATAAGCCCCAGGGTAAACGAGAGAACATACGTTACATCTACACCTCCTCACCAGTCCCGGGCCGTTTGTCCAGCGTCGTGCGTTCAACGGTGGCCACGTCCATCAGACCGTCCACAAGGATGCTTCCCACCCGTACGCGCAATAGCTGCGTCCACTCGGTCGTCCATTCCTCGTTATCTTGGATATACTTGGCCGCCGTAGCGCGTCTTGCATGCAGATCCTTGTAACCCATGCCAATGAAGAAGTTATGGTCACCGGCGCGATGCAATGAAGGTATCGTGATGTTGTTGCGCTTGCACATCTGAGCTTTGTACTCATTTTCCACTGCACGCCCGACAGTAAGAAGAGCACGAGCCAGCTTCATACCGTCGGCGATACCACCGGTGCCATATAATCGCATCACCTCGAGGATGGTGATGAGGGAGAGCATTTCGGGCTTCACAAGCGACAAAAATGGACCCAGGCGAGTAGTTTTATCTGACGCTGGCGTGAGGGTTATTTTCCGCCAGCATAAATCTGCACATACCGCGCGTTTGCTTAGCCTCAGCAGCGATGATGTCTTTAGTCTCAGTTTCAAGACGAGCACGAAGCTTCTGGTGCCAATCCCACATCCATCTTTGAAGGTCCACGCGTCGAAGCCCCGCATCCACATGACCCAGACCTATCTCATCAAAGACTTTGGCCTCGTGTTTGAGTCTCTCCACAGCGACGTCATAGACAGACGCTTCGAGCAGCTTTTGCCGGGAAGCGACGTCTTCGGGAAGAACGCGACGGGCAAGGGTAACTTGTGCCAGATACTTGCGTAGGTTGTCGAGATTGAACGGGACTTCTTCCACCAGGGCTGAGGAGGTAACGTTACCATTCTCGTCTACAATCTCTTGGGACATGTCCTGTAAGAGGATCAGTCGGAAAGCTAGCACCCAATATCCAGTGCCCACTAACCGCAAGCTTCTTGACTGGTATCGCCTCTGGCACGTCGTTCAATGGGTCCAAATGACTAGTTCCCATAGCCTCAACCTGCCCTAGTTCCACGATGACTCGTGACATGTTCAACTCTATGGCTGTCTTGGAGAGTAACCGGATCACTTCCGACGCCCCTTCAGACGAGGTGAAGACGCGATCAGAAATAACGTCTCGGACGGATATTCCACGCGCAGTGATCTTGTTGGGCAACTTCCCCGGGGCCGGCAGCGAAGTCGAAAGACCAGCAGCGTCAGAGCTGAGTCTACGGGCAGCGGTAAGACAACAATGAGGTAACGCAATTGTGGAACTTGCCGTAGCCGTGCAAGGAGCATGATTGCATAGGTCTGCGGTGTCGGGTGGATATATTCCGACCCGTTTTCCATGGCTTCATACAAAGCTCGAGTGGACAGACGAGCTGCGAAGCTGTTCAACGAGAGCGAGCGATCTGGGTGTCCTTTCGGACAAAGGGGGAGTGCTTCTCGCCTGAAGAAATTCGCCTCCTCCAGATCCTGCAAGTCGCCGGGCTGCTCATATCGAGTGGACAAACAAAGTCCAAGGTTGATCAACGAAGAGGAGCGGTCTGGGTGCCTTTCGGACGAAGGTCGAGTGCTTCTCGCCCGAAGACAATCGCCTCCTCCAGGTCCTGCAAGTCGCCGAGCTGCTCGTATCGAGTGGACAAACGAAGCCCGAGGTTGCTCAACGAAGAGGAGCGATCTGGGTGTCCCTTCGGACGAAGGTCAAGGGCTTCTCGCTCAAGGACAATCGCCTCCTCGAGGTCCTGCAAGGCCCCAAACCGCTTGTGTCGAGCGTGCAGATGGGCTGCGAGGCCGTTCAATGGAATGCAACGGTTGGGGTGTCCGTTCGGAAGAAGGTCGAGTGCTTCTCGCCCGAGTAAAATCGCCTCCTCTAGATCCCGCAAGGCCCCGAGCCGCTCGTATCGAGCGGACAAAACATGTCCGAGGTTGGTCAATGAAAGGGAGCGATTGAGGTGTCCTTTCGGACAAAGATCGAGTGCTTCCCGCGCGAGGCAGATCGGCTCCTCAAGGTCCTTCAAATCCCCGAACTGTTCATATCGCGGACAACTGAACTCCGAGGTTGGTCACTAAAGAGGAGCGAGTGGGGTGGTTTTTCGGACGAAGGTCAAGCGCTTCTCGCGCGAGGATAATTGCGTCGTCGAGATCCTGCAAGGCCAAGCTGCTGGTGTCGAGTGTACAGATGGACTGCGAGGTTGTTCAACGGAAGGAAGCGTCTGGGGTTTCCTTTTGGACAAGGTCGAGTAGATTCCGAGGATGTGCAATGAAAGGGGGCGATCTGGGTGGCCTCTGGGACAAAGATCGAGTGCTTCTCGTCCGAGAACAATCGATTCCTCAAGGTCCTGCAAGGCTCTGAGCCGGTGGTATCGAGTGGACAGACGGGGTGTGATGTTGCTCAATAAAAGGGAGCGATCTTCGTATCCTTTCGGACACAGGTTGAGTGTTTCTAGCCCGAGGACAATCGCCTCGTCAAGGTCCTGCAGGCCTCCAGCTGCTGGTATCGAGTGAACAGACCAAATCCGAGGTTGTTCAATGAAGAGCGACGATCGGGGTGTCCGTTCGGACAAAGGTCGAGTGCTTCTCGCCCGAGGATGATCGCTCGTCCAGGCGATTCGTTACTCCTCCTTGCATATATTTTTCATAGAGACCTGTTGCTCGCGAGTGCAACTGCGCGACTAATTCTATAATTCCTCTCATTAGCTCGATCTGTAAATGGACAACGAAAAAGGAGACAACACCATTGGAACCTATCCCAACTTAGTGCGTTCGTTGCACCACGGTGGTCCAGGAACGAAGACATGTTCCTGTGGGGGTTGGGGAGGCCGGAAAAGGGAACGATAATGTGTATCCTGGGACTAGCCGAAGAGCAAGGGTGTCCTCTGAATCTACTCTAACAATGATAAGAGAAAAAGTGACCGTAGGAAACTGTGTCCTACTGGGCGTAGCGGGCATCCACGGCTAAATCATATGACTCCACCACCTTCAAGTTCTTGTCTATCACGTGCGTCAATGAGCCCTTCGAGGAACTCAGCAATTTCGGGGGGAGTGAAAAGGTCTTCTTTTCTTCAGCGACGTCATTGTCCGCATCCTTCTGATCTTGCACAGCAAATTCCTTTGCAGAGCCATGCGTCGAAGCCGTTGAAGCCACCGAGGAGGCAGTCTGCTGGGCTGGCGAGTGAATAGGATGCAAGAGAAGCTCAATGGCTTGCTCCGTAGTTCAACCCAATCAACAAGTGACTCAACAAGAGCACGTTCGCGATGCAGAGTCCGCAAGAGACTAGGTCCACAGTTTTAGTCAATATCGTTGACAAGATGTAAGAACCCCACCCGAAGATGCCGGCCGCATGGCCCTCGTTTCGTTGAGAACTCGTCCGTTCACCCAAGCTATGGCCACGCCCCGAGCTGCCTTTCCCCAGTTATCTTCGACTTCGACTTCTACATCTTCGGATACTTTGATCTTACGAGCGAGCGAATTAGTTAACGTTTGAAATAACTCCACGTCGGAGAGGGTCGCAGTATGGTGATTACCGCAGCATTGATGGACGTGCGATGGTTCTATGCGGGGTTGGTCGTTGAACGTTATCACGAATTGAATGGCCTCTGTACCAAGATCTGTAAGAGCAGACATGAATGTACATTTCGAAGTGTAAAATCATGGAACAAACCTTCAATCTCTCCGGAGTCCGGACGTCAGTGGTTCCCCTTTCGCCGCCCTCTTCTTCATCGATGTACAGTAAAGAATCGAAAATGCAAGCGAGAAGTTCTTCGTTGGAAGAATGTCAACTCCCATTTTCGACAGGCTGGCTGGGGTCCTGGGAGTCACAGGGATTGTTGTTGATTCCTACCTTCTAGAACAAGGTAATCCATCTTCTTGAGGTCGAGAGAAACGCCGTATCCAGAGAGGTGACTCGAAAGTTGACCTTTTCCAAGTTCTGTGGTTCAACGGAGGACATATTCAACCTTTTGACTTCGGGGAAACGCTATCGTCTTGCGATTTTACAAGCTGAAGAAGCGTCTCGACATCGCAAACAATTTGGGCACACCAGTCGACCCAGGTCGCGCATTCGGGACCGAGAAGCTTGTGGTTGCCAAATGTGCGACGTGACGGTCTGCAGATGCTGCCAAGTGAGGGGTCAAAGCGTGGAGTGCGAGACGAATGCGAGCAGAATTGAGGGCAGCCGAATGCGTGTGATCCGTCGCAGCGGTAAAGACGGGATCATGGGCGAGTTGGGTTGTAGGAGGACGTTCTGTGAGCGAGAACGCGGAGAGAAGAGGGAAAGGCACTGAAGGGTCTTCCACCGTGACTGATTCGTTGGGGACCCATCGAGGACGTCCAACCTCTCCGCACCAGGCTTCCGTGCCAATCGAGGGTATAAAGTGAGCCCATCAAGGCTCATCACCGACAACTCGTCAGCAGCTTCGGCGACCGACGGACTGTTCCATCCCTCGCTCCCGACGCTTTCGAGCTCATAGATATCTCTCCCACGCCCCTCCTGGATCTCGAGTCGGAACGTTCCAGGGCGCGCCTTGAATTGCAAATAGCCCAAGTTGACGACGACTTGTGTACCATCGACGATTGACCCATCCTTGGTACTGATGAGCTGGAGCTGGACACCTCTGGGCGGGCTGGTGGTCTTGAGCTTGCACGTATGTCCTTCGACGACGAGGTAATCTAGTGCAAAGAGTGCCTGTACACCCTGGGACTGGTCTTCAGGTGAAATCTTGAGCTCGCACGTATGTCCTCCTCCGACGAGGTAATCTAGTGCAAAGAGTGCCTGTACACCCTGGGACTGGTCTTCAGGTGAAAGTTTGCCCAGCTAGATATTATCGAGATCGTAGAGGGCTTCACGTACGATGCGCCCGGCATCAACGTGGATCCCTGCTCGTCGGCCGTCCTCGAGTCCCAGACGGGAATGATCGTTGGATCGGTGAGCAATTGATTGAGATTATGCACAAACTCGTCGTCTCGACGAGACGACACATCCTACAAGCTTCCCGTCAGATCACGCTTCGCATCGCCCAAAGCGGCATCACCTGCATGCAAAGCTAGGTTCTACGTCAGACATGCGTCAAACTGGGACGAAGACGACTCACAAAGTGCCTCTGGTCCGACGAGAGAATCGTCATTTCCGGAAAGTATAATGATCGCAAGATAAGATAAGAACCACATCTACCTACCGGTAGTCCATGTTGAGTATATGGAATCGAGCATGCATCATTGCACTCACACGATGCCTGGCAAGAGTCGCTTGAATAAGTCTTCATCGGGATAACCTATAGATGGACCGGTGAGTACAATATTAGGATACGAGGGTAAATGTTTACTACTACCAAAGGGATAGTTGATACTCCCGGTCCAATTCATGCTTGTAGGTGTGCATGGATCGCAGTACGAGCATGTGGGTCTGGGAGGAACTATATCGATACAAGGACTAGGGACAAACCGTTGAACAAACGTGACTGTGACACGCTCGTTAGAGCTGACACCTCCTGAAGTTGCGCAACGACGTACAGACCGTTCTGTGTCACATGTGAATTCAGCACTGGCAGCATGAATTGATACCGTAAAACAATAAGCCATACCTCAAATACGAGCCCGACGAGGCTAAAAGAACTAGGAACTGTGGAAAGGTGGTGGGTCGACGAAAAAAGTACACAAGTGAACAGACGCACCTTCCGTTCGACAGATACCCCACGGTTCATCGCTGTTAGCGGTGAGAGTCGTCCTTGGACTGGAAAGTCCAAAAGAAGAGCGTATCACACGGGTGACACACTCTCTGGACAGGAATGTTCTCGCCCAGTTGCGAGCAAGAGGTCATACAACGTTGTCAGTTACTTGGAAGTCTGCGTGGGGAGACTGGGTAAGTTGGACAAGGAGGTATCGTTTCACGCACACTGGACTGTAATCACCGCTGGCCAGAGGGCATTTGCAAGCAAGGTAATGACAAACGTTGGAGGTGGGCTGTTGCGTATAACTGGTACCTGGGATGGCGGCTGGAATGGATGGCGTGTGGGCGGGGTCAAAGCGGAGGGAGGAACTGGGGTCGAACGTGGGCCTGCGGAGACTGTATATTTGGCAAGGGCACGGTGACTAGTAGTTGTGGGAGAGGGCGTGCTTCATCCACCACGAGCTGCATGCTTTGGTATTCGCTGCAGGAGGGAGTCAGCAGGCGAAGTAGAGATGAAACTTGAAAGTGTATTCACTGAATGAACCACTGGCAGAAAACGAGCCAGACGGGCTGGCCAGATCGTCGTCTGAGGCATCGTCACCAATGCCGGGGAACCAGTCCCACTGTCGAGATCGTCGCAAGGGGAAGCGGGGTTAGTATTGATGTCTTGAGGGTGTTGTGAAAGGGAGGAATGTGAGTGAGAATGGGAAAGGGAGTGAGAGGGAGAGGGATGGGACGAGGAAGAAGAGGTAGAAGAGGTGGGGCAATGGAGGGGAAGAAGCCGTGGTCGTGATTATGGAGTGAGGAAGCCCAGGCTAGGATTGTGACGACGAGTAGGAATGTGACTGAGAATGGTGGTGCATGGTGTGGGCAGTGGAGGTGGATATGGGGTGTGCGTCGGTCAAGCTGCGTTTTCGGGGGACGCTCTTCGCTGGAGCGAAGTCGGAAGGGCTGTGGGTGCCGGTGCTGGGTCGCCTGAGGGCGAGGGGAGTGTCCGAGTCGGGGGATAGACCACCGGGGACGTTGTCAAAGTTGAAGGAGAACTGAGACTGTGAGGAGAGGAGGGGGATGGCCGAGGGAGGGGACACGGGGGTTATCGGCCCCAGACATGGAGGAGGCACTTGAGTGTGAGTGGGAGTGAGAGTGATGGGGGATCGGGTGGTGGGCATGAAGCTGGTGTGGATGGAACTGGGTAGGCTGTGCGGGTGCGACGGGGGAGAGCGATTGTGGCGATGCCATGGAGAGACCACTAAGGTTGAGGGAAATGGACTGACGCGCATCTGACGGCTGTGGGGCACCCGGCTGCTGTTGAGGAAAGAAAAAGGTCGTACCGGGGATATAGGAGAGGGAAAGGGGACCTGCTGCTGCTGTAGTTGCTGCCATGGGGTGAGGAGGTGAGGAGGACACACGGCGCGCTGAGACGAGGACTCTGTGTTGGATTCCCCTCTGCTTGTATACTAGTAGGTCGATGCTCGTACACAGATCGCCACAGCTTGGTGGTATCACGTAATACAACGTCCCCCCGCACACGCCCCGCACAGCCCCTCCGTGTCGCCGTCCCCGCTGTCTCCCGTCATCCCGAGGTGGATCTCCTCTGTCGCTCACGCTGATCTTTTCAACGCCTCTGCAACGCCTATACCCACCCACCGCGTGTCCTACCCCACCCCATCAACACGTGCCAGTTTCCTCTCGATGTCCCTGAAACGCCGCAGCACCCTCTCCACGAGTGCTCAAGATAAGCTCCGCCATCTTTCCATGCGTCCGTCCACCTGCAAAACACACTCTGTTCGTGAGATTGAGCACAAACTATCGATTCCCTTTTTCAGGACACCTCTCTTCCTTGTCACCTCGTGGCTTAGCAGCTACTCGGTCACTTCTCCTTCTTCTCTGGAAACTCAACCACCACTTCCATATCTGAGAACAACCCTGTCGCTCAGGTCCACCCTGTCCTTTCATATTCCACCAACCACTTATTGCCAAACCAATGTCAACGGGCGCAACTCGTCCATCCCTAATCCCCTCCCTCGATCACATCCAGCGGCCACGGCCTCCGTCGCACTCTAAAAAGCATGGGAAACGTCCCCTCCATTCCTTCTTCAGATTACATGCCGCAGTTGTTCCCTACGCCCCTTATATATTCGACTTTACCTTGTTTTAGCAATGACATCATCACTTCTCCTTCCCTCGATAACGACACCGTGAACAAACAAATTGCTCAACGACCTCGTTCACTCTGACGCGAGCGGCCCGCCTGTGCATCGTCCCGACTCTTACGTCCCCCCTGGCGGAATTTCCCTGTCGGCGATCACAACACGTCCACTGTGCACAAGCATAACCAGTTGATTCATCGACCATTCGGACATGTCCGCGCATACACATCACGGGAGTGACGGGACAGACAATCGATGGCTGTCCGCATGCCGTTGTCCTCACTATATGCTACCGCAACCCGCTCCCTTGGGCGTCTTCATCATTCCATTGTATGATTCCGCAGACTGCTACGTGCTGGTCAAACGTGTCCCGCTGTGCTGACGCTCACAGCGATGGCGAACCGAAATTACATTCTAAGAACAATATCCAACGCGATCGAGTGACCCGTCGATCGGGCACCGTCCAACGTTTTGTCCGTCTGTGGTTAACCGTTATCCGCATGCGGCTACCCTACTTCGCTTGACCGACTTGTCATCAAACCCGGACGTGATACAACGCCGGCGGATTCGTACCATTAAATAAACGCATGCGCTGTGCGGATGCGCGTTCCCGAGACAATGCCATGGACGTCCGGAATGTCCTTGTCATTAGAGAGCGCTACGACCGGCATGTATGCGAAATCCTGCTGGGTATTCTAATATATCATTACAAAGCTGTTGCGTCCCGGCAGAGATCTGTAGCGACTGAGTCAGAGAGCTATCGGTGCTGACGCGGTGCGTGGGCCCAGCTTGATCTAGTCACTGTCACCGTCGAGAAGCCTCAGGAACGACTGATTGATTCCAAGGAACCGAGAGGATGATATGATAGACAAACCTGACACTTTTCCCCACGACCCATGACGTGCAAAATGGATATCGCATCGAACATGGTCTCCTTATGATGGAGTGTATCCCGGGCCCAACGTGGACTAGTGCACCACAAGCGCCCATGTGCACAAACCTCTATCGTCAACTGCTCACCACCTGCCAACTTGAAGGTTTGGCCGGCGTTCAACTGCCTTGCTGTGGACCCACATCATTTCCAGGAGGTTATGGGAGACGGGCCGCTCCAAGAGAGGGGAGATCTCCGGCGACCGATTAGCATCATTACCTCATGAGAAGACGTATCATTTACGCCGCAATGCAGGCTCTCGCGAATCGCGGTCTAGAGCCCTGCTGGCAAGTAAACATCACGATTCCTTACTGAACATTTTCAAACTCCAACTCCCATGCAACCCCCAGTCCACGTTGCTCGAAAATCGAGGCCCCAAAGTGAGCACGCCAACGATACCTACACCGACGAGAGCTCCCACGTGCGACCGGCCCGTTACATCTAGTACGTGTTCTTGGCGCTATGCGCTTTCCTGGTCAAGCGTGAAAGATGGGTCCGCAGACAAAGTTTGTTCCGACAAAGCCGATACTTGTAACGCAGACGTCGTGTTCAAGGCGTGAACGCGTAGCAACGAGATTGCTGCGTACTAGATAGTACTACGGTTTTGTTGGCATACTACGCTGTCCCGCACCAAGAACATTCTCCTCGGTCGTCGAGTAGGGGACTGCTGCCTATCCTCATCGTGTTTACTCTAGGTCGGCCATTGGGTGGGTAGCAACCATCTCAAATAAGGACAGGTTCACGTCAGGGAACTTATTGAAAGACGACACTAGACAGCGGCGTTGTTCCCACGACGTACATGCTTTTTAGTGCGTAGATCCACAAAATCCATCCACCGACTTTCGTGTGCCAACCCGTGCGCTTGGGAGAACGCGAGTGCAACGTCCTCTCGTCTGACGGACCGCCTGACGACGGACGTCTCGAGCTCTAGCAGCCATCGCGGTGGTATCGACTCGCTCGCGTATACATCGCCCGTGGGTCCGTTCCCGTAGTGCTACGTGTTCGAGCTCGAATACCTCACGCGCCGGTCCATTATTTTTCTGGTCGCACGACAGGTCTCGGGTCCGTGGAGTTGCTTGGCTGTCCTCGGCAGGTACCGCTTCCGAATATGGTATTGTAAGATGAATCCGATGATCGCGTGCGAGGCGAAATTCAATCCGCTCGCAAAGGCGATGAACGCCGCACCGTTGAAGATGACGGGAAGCCGGTAGGACTCAGCGCAGGGCTCGTCGAGCGAGGAGGAATGGGACGCGCTTGACGTAGCGAATAAAGCTATTGGGCCACCTAAGGCGGATCAGGTACGCAATCACGGGGCAGATCGCGCCCATGAGGACCCAGTAAATGAGCCCTGCTCGCCGTTCGCGTCAGCCTGCCCTCCGTAAGAGAATACGCTACATACCGCTATAGAGCTGGCCAAACGAAAACACTCATAGGGCCAATGACGCCCCACCGGTTGATTGGTGATAGCCTCAATCATCCCCGCGGCCATCACGTAGACAAAGGCTGTCGCAAAGGTTGGGCATCACTGTTGCGCTATAATCCAGGTGCACGTACCGATCAACGACGAGGAACAGATTGCCCACACCAGAAACCCGGTATGCCACACCTCGATGACGACGATACCAACCACGAACGTCGACACTGTCAAAGGAGAACACGAATCGGACACGTTCGGTGACCTACCACAGGGTATAAAACGCACCAAAGATGATATCATTACCATACCACCGATCGGGGACTTGCTCGTGCTTAGCCATCAAACGTGCATGGATGTCCGTCTCGCCGTACGCGGGGCGTCTACACTGCGGTCAGATCTGTTTGCGGAAATAAAAGAGCATATGCACCAATGTCGTAGAGATGGCAGCGAATGACAACCCATAAGACATTGCAAAGGTCGTCCTACCGCTACGTGAGCACACACGCATTAGATGTCAGCCAGGAAGACGTAACGTACGACAGGAGTGGGGTGTATTCTTCATATGCAATATGGTTGAACGACATGTCGTGGTTGATGATCCGGGCGACTTTGTACGCATTACCAGTGTGGTCGTAGGTTTCACGCAAAAATATGCTGTCGACGCGTTCGTTCAGCACTGGGAAGAAAGATGGCACATGTACGGCAGGTATTGGCTATACCACATGTTGGTATAGTAAAGCACGGGTGTGAGGAGCCCTGTAGAATGGGCTACCGTACCAAGTTAGAACATCAGAAACGCACAAAGAAGAGTTAGCTTCGGCTCACCAAGGAGACGCAAGTGGATTACCTAAACACTCATCGGGTAACTGATTCCGCAGGACGACACTGTACCGACCTAACACCGAGATCTGCTACCAATCAAACGTGATTGTGCTCATCCCTAACCCGCTCACAGCGCCAAATAACTGGTTCACGACCACATTCTTCGGCGCAACCCAACAGACCCATGAAAAGTAGGAGAGCCCCGGAAAAGATATCCGGGTACAAATTTCCAGCACGCGCTGGCTGGCGTGACATCCCTCTCTTACCCATACCAGCGTAAGACTGGGAATGAAGCGTATTGAGTAGGACACAGGTCACGAGCTTGGATGGCCAGACTGCATCACCTGTCACGTCAGAACGTGAACATTCTCCCAAGGACTCTACGCACTCGTTAAAGGGGGTGCACGAGGAATCGCCGCAAAACGCCGCCGATGGAAAACCCAAGCAACTGCGTGGACACCACCAACAACCATTGGTCCGCAGGAAGATGGTCAATCGTGCATGAGGGTCAACAATGGCTGTGAGAATCATGACTATAAACCCATTAACTCCAAATAGGAGTGAAGCGAACGTCTGTTTGTAGAACACCCGCTGCAGAGCAACGACGTCTGTCTGAGCAAACAAAGCATGTCAATCGACGCGGACTATGCCACATGACACCCCGAGCATACCGCATAGGCTACTATTCATAAAATGGTCATTGCCAGAGACGAATGAGATGTATAATCGACGCACAGTGTGCACCAACTGTAGACATGATCGTCAAGAGCATGTGCTCTTGATCGTGAACGGACCAGGAATTAGAGGAATTCCAAAGGGTCACCGATTAGAAACTAGCTGTTTGTGCGCCAAATCAGCCAGAGCTATCGTGGTGCGTTTGCAAACGTACCGCGGCCTGTGCATGACCCATCGGAGATACCAACACCGGGACGAAACCGGATACGGTAACAGCCGGATTACGAAAAAAAGAAAATAGGTTCAACCCAAAAAGCAAGACCATAGTGATGCCTTGGCGAAAAAAAAAACGGCAATGGCCGTGACCTCTTTTCGATTGCAGGGATACGTACCATTATCCGGGTGCGGAGGGCAGACGCTGGGATGCTCGGGTCATCAGTGTCTGTGACAGCGGACCGTACCTCGGGATACGGCAAATCATCCTCTACTGACGCAGTCAATTACTAGTCTCGTGAGAGAGAAATGGGTCTACCTTTGAAGTAAGGGAGTGTGGATGATGCCGCGACAGATCGGGGGGCACGACGGGGTGAGATGAGACACGGGCCACCAACGCGGGGGTATATCATAATCCACTTGTGTCTCGTAGAGGTCATACGGTGGATCGACCAACGGCGACGACGTCGCCCTTTCGTCAACCGCAGCTTAATCGTAAGCGTCTGTCCGCCTGTCAAAAGCCCGTGATCAGCCTACGACGCCCACGTTCGGACGACCAACGACAACGACCTCTCGCAACTGCGGACCCGGAAAGAATGAACGACGTGGTGATGCCGCCTGCAATCGCGAGTGCATAGCTCTCATCGTCTCTTGAGCGATTTGCATCCTTGGCGCCTTGGAGCGCCAGAGCCGACCCCACGCCGGCGAGGGGTGCGAAAAGTCGGCGATGCTGTCGGGCACAAGGTCAGCCCAAGTCCGAGTTCGAGTTGGCCGAGGTCTACTCACCCGGGGTCGTCCACGCAACCCGGTCAACGACGACGATCGGTGTTATCACTGGCACGGCCGTGGGGAGAGACTGGGTGACATCTAGACGGTCAGCTCTCTGTCCGACACGCGCGCGACTGAGCTCGCCTTGGCATCGATCTTTGGTGATGTTGTGCTCACTCAGTACTAGTACGGGCCGGTGTTATCGCAGGCCACTGTAACGTGAAAAATTGGCCCCAGTGGTAGGTCGCCTAGGGACCGTTAAAAATCGTGCGAAAGTGTAGCACTTGTCTTACTGGAGTTTGCCGAAAGAGTCTTCTGTTTGGTAGTGTGTTGATCGGCGGATGCATCGATGCTCAAGCTGAGTCTCCGTGCTCCAGTTGTTCCTTTTAAGAGCTCTCTTCAAGTTGACGCATTCCGATCGCTGTCGATACCATCGCTATCGCTTCTGGGACGTTCCTCGTCGCAGTCCGCGTCGCGTCACACTGCCATATGGCGTTTCAGCCTTTCAGGTCAACTGTCGTCTGGAGTATCCGCTTCCCCTCCTCTGCAAGGATCTGTGCAGTCGTTCTCGCCAATTTTCTAGCTTCTTCAGCACACTCTCGGCATCTTCGCGACACCCAAACTCTCCTGACTTGGACGCGCTCGCATCGCACTGGCACGTATCTTGTCGCAGCTCGTGCCTTCTCTCCCCTCAAGATGCAGGCTCTGGGGTTCACCCAGTGAGTTTGCAGACTCATGTAGTGGTGCAAGTGTCTCTGGGGAACCCTCAGGTATGTCGTCAACTCCTGTTTTTGCTTCGCTGACTGTTTTCTTCGTCAGCCATGATCAATTACTTGCGCTTCGATTAGGCGGGGGCACGGGCACGGGCAACTATACTGCCTGCATGTACCCGTCCCTTGTCGTACGCGACGTCGACGCCAACAACGTGACAACGAAGCGTTGTTGTCGTCACGTTGTTGACGCGTCCTCACCTTCTCCCTCGTCCTCGCGACGACTTGGTGAGGATGCCGACTCGGACGACACGACGACGGCAACGCATCCCTTCCCTCTCCCTCGTCCCCACCCTTTCACCACCACTACCTCATCCACCTCGTGATGACGACGTCAACGCGCCCTCTCCTTCTCTCCCTTCCTCTCCCTTGTCCTCACCCAGCATTTCACCACCACCACCACTACATCCACCTCGCGATGACGACGTCAACGTGCCCTCTCCCTCTCCCTCCCGTCCTCCCCCGCCCTCTCACCACTACCACCACCTGCTCCTCCTCTTCATCCACTTCGACAAGTCTACCAACCCACGATTCTAGCCTCGCTCGTCAAAAAACGCGACCGCCACCCCTTCAAATCATCCCTGAACTGTCAGAACACGAGCTCGACAACGCCGCCCATTCACCGGTGACTGCCCGTCCAACGCAATCCATGCGACAATCAGAGTTGATGGATTCTCGCATTACGCTCTCTGCCTATACTTTCTCAATTGATGATGCGCTGCTCATGCTCGGCGGTGGCGAACCTCGTTCACCTGCTCTTTCTGCTTCTTCCTCCACTTCCGACGGCGCGTCGAGTGAAGGTGTACCCGCTACCCCTCGTGCCTCGGATGACGAGAATGCTTCCGACTTCATGCTTTCCACACCTTATCTCCACACACAGCGCATATCCATTCGCCCTCTTTGTATTACCAAGATGCGCTCTTTAATCTGCCAAGAGGATGAAGATGTTCATAGCTTCTGCGAAGAGGAAGAGCAAGCCATTCATCGTTCGGTGACTAAAGATATATATGAGCGCTCGACAGAAGCTAAAGTGACGATGGAGGCTGCAGAGGAGGCGGACCAAGACTTTTACAACCGCGAATTTGAGAGCTTCATCTCCCTCTGTCCCGCCACTCCTTCTCCCACCTTACCAGCGCGGCGAGATTCCCTAGTTATTGTTGCTGAGGTTTTACCCTCTGTGATCGAAGTCGTCAAGACGAAACCTCGAGGCCGTAGCAGACACTCAAAGCCTCTCCCCCTTCTCCCGCCAGTCACTCCGCCCCTCTCATCTTTCCCTCCGATTCCAACTCTCCCTTTGGTGCAGACAACCGCGCAAAAATCAGTTGTCCGTCGCAAGCGCAATGCGTCTTCTCTTCCTAACTATCCGCCCCCGCCATCTCCAGCAGTGGCCCGCCCCCTCCCTCGAATGGAAGTTCCCTTGGACATCGATGATTATATCTTCTCCGAAGAAAGTTTTGATGTCCCGTTTCGAGAGTCGATCTCCGAGCGGGATTGCGACGCGAAGGAGGAAGCGAGTATCTACTCTGAGCCCTCATCGACATACACGGTTTCTGCTGGTGTTCACCCGCTCCCACCTGCAATCCCAGAAACGCCGATTTCTGTGATGTACGGTGAAGCCATACTTCCTCGTTCGAGCACGGACTCGGACGCTCCCCGTTCTTCCACCGGTTCTACCCCTTCCTTGGCATCTTTGACCTTGTCA
>JBBPOC010000406.1:0-18054 GCA_038091235.1 Tylopilus rubrobrunneus | reverse complement strand
TGTCCTGCCATCCATGCTCACTGCCATCTCATTTCTTGTGTTCTCACAGGGAGTAAGTTGCTGTGTCTGTGGTCCCTCTGTCCTGCCATCCATGCTCACTGCCATCTCATTTCTTGTGTTCTCACAGTATGTAAGTTGCTGTGTCTGTGGTCCCTCTGTCCTGCCATCCATGCTCACTGCCATCTCATTTCTTGTGTTCTCACAGCTTGTAAGTTGCTGTGTCTGTGGTCCCTCTGTCCTGCCATCCATGCTCACTGCCATCTCATTTCTTGTGTTCTCACAGCGAGTAAGTTGCTGTGTCTGTGGTCCCTCTGTCCTGCCATCCATGCTCACTGCCATCTCATTTCCTGTGTTCTCATAGGATGTAAGTTGCTGTGTGTGTGGTCCCTCTGTCCTGCCATCCATGCTCACTGCCATCTCATTTCTTGTGTTCTCACAGTATGTAAGTTGCTGTTTCTGTGATCCCTCTGTCCTGCCATCCATGCTCACTGCCATCTCATTTCTTGTGTTCTCACAGGAAGTAAGTTGCTGTGTCTGTGGTCCCTCTGTCCTGCCATCCATGCTCACTGCCATCTCATTTCTTGTGTTCTCACAGCATGTAAGTTGCTGTGTCTGTGGCCCCTCTGTCCTGCCATCCATGCTCACTGCCATCTCATTTCTTGTATTCTCACAGGGAGTAAGTTGTTGTGTCTGTGGTCCCTCTGTCCTGCCATCCATGCTCACTGCCATCACATTTCTTGTGTTCTCACAGGAAGTAAGTTGCTGTGTCTGTGGTCCCTCTGTCCTGCCATCCATGCTCACTACCATCTCATTTCTTGTGTTCTCACAGTATGTAAGTTGCTGTGTCTGTGGCCCCTCTGTCCTGCCATCCATGCTCACTGCCATCTCATTTCTTGTGTTCTCACAGGTTGTAAGTTGCTGTGTCTGTGGTCCCTCTGTCCTGCCATCCATGCTGACTGCCATCTCATTTCTTGTGTTCTCACAGTATGTAAGTTGCTGTGTCTGTGGTCCCTCTGTCCTGCCATCCATGCTGACTGCCATCTCATTTCTTGTGTTCTCACAGCAAGTAAGTTGTTGTGTCTGTGGTCCCTCTGTCCTGCCCTCCATGCTCACTGCCATCTCATTTCTTGTGTTCTCACAGCGAGTAAGTTACTGTGTCTGTGGTCCCTCTGTTCTGCCATCCATGCTCACTGCCATCTCATTTCTTGTGTTCTCACAGCGAGTAAGTTGCTGTGTCTGTGGTCCCTCTGTCCTGCCATCCATGCTGACTGCCATCTCATTTCTTGTGTTCTCACAGGGAGTAAGTTGGTGTGTCTGTGGTCCCTCTGTCCTGCCATCCATGCTCACTGCCATCTCATTTCTTGTGTTCTCACAGGTTGTAAGTTGCTGTGTCTGTGGTCCCTCTGTCCTGCCATCCATGCTCACTGCCATCTCATTTCTTGTGTTCTCACAGCAAGTAAGTTGCTGTGTCTGTGGTCCCTCTGTCCTGCCATCCATGCTGACTGCCATCTCATTTCTTGTGTTCTCACAGGCAGTAAGTTGCTGTGTCTGTGGTCCCCCTGTGTCATCCTTGTTTTATTCATCCTTATTGCTATTTCCTATACATTTTCAATATGGGTATGTTCTCATTTTTTACACATTTATTTAATAACTGATTTTTTCATCTATTTGTTTTGTGTACTCATAGTTGTGAGTTCCTTTGTTCCATTTCTTGCTCAATTTATTCTAAATACAGTATATTGTTACTTTATTGCACAGCTAACATCTTCATTTTATTCACAATCATTTTGCTTTTTTGACTTTAAAATTATAGCCTGTGAGACCATTCATATTTAATCCCTATATTTCCAGCCTCATCTATTTTTAGTTTCATGCCCTCCTCAAGCCTGACATCCAAGCATCATTGAAGTCACTGGTGGGTTTTCTTCTATTTCTATCTTCTTTCACACATAATTTATGGTGTTTTAGTGCAAGGGCTCACATGTCAATCAAATCTGCATTCTCTCTGCTTGTATATGGTTCACTTCTATTGGTTGCACTTTACACTTACCATCCAACCCAGCACTTCTGGTAATCTTAGTCCATTCCTTCTATTCCTGGGACAAGGACAAGAAAGATAGACAACACCTTACTGCTTCCTTTGAGCAGTTCATCAACTCTCCACACTCTTCAGTTCTTGTATCTGCTGTAGAGCATGCTGTCCAGTCCCATGAGAATAACCTGGACTTGCTATGTGAAGAGCTCATTCAGGTTGTATGGAACAATCCTATGGGTAATTTCATACTTGACTTTTGAGTTCTGTATTAATCTACATATGCAACAGAGCATCCCTCTCTGACCAAAGCTCCCACTCCAGCCACCAGCCAAGAGCCTACTTTCATAGACTTTAAGGGCAAGAAAACTGGTACAACAGAGCATCCCTCTTTGACCCAAACTCCCACTCCAGCCACCAGCCAAGAGCCTAGTCTCATAGACTCTAAGGGCAAGAAGACCCTCAAACAAAAGGTTATGGGGATCTTCAAGCGTCACTAAAGTCTTTTATGCCATGAAGCTGTTCAGAGGTGCCTGAATGAGTAATGTTTTGTGACTGTTTTGTACTTGTACTTTGAGATTATGCTTCCCAGTAGCCTGAGCTTGGTCCATGGTTGGTTTAGTGGGCCACAATAGAGTGCATTCTGTGTTGATGACTTGACAAAATCTCTCTATTGTGAAGTATTGCAAAGATACTCAGGTAGGTCACTGAATGGGACAATAGCAAAGAAGTGAAACCAAAGACTGGCAGTGTGAGTGGATAACAAATTCCAGTACTTGGGGAGACCTCCATCTCTTGCCTAGCATTCCAATATCTGCATCTGCATAGGGCAGTGTTGCTTACACTCCACACGGGCCATTGGGTATAGAAGATGTGGTAATGCAACAGCAAGGAATTGTATTAGTACCTTGAGATACCTGCTAAGAACCTACAATGACCATCATGGAGACACACCACTCACAGCAGAGGAAATGGCTGACTGAGTAACCCCTTAACCAAGGTTACCAGCTAGCATATAGGATGCGGATAGACCTCACCTATGAGGTAAGCTTCAGCCTCAAGTCACCCACAGTTTCTAACTCCAAGCAGGATGGACGACGCACAAGGATTTACCTGTCGCAACACCCACCTCTTCCTCTCACCTCCCTTTCCTGTGCACACTCCTCCTGACACTTTTGTTTTCCAGACTTGCCAGCACCGCCGCCACCACTCTCCGTTGAGCCAGGCCCAGCACCAGCACCATCTGCACCAGACTTGCCACCCTTGTCATGTGCTTCCGCTCGCCAGGGCCACCTCGAAATGACGTCCCAATCCCACCACCGGGAGGTTCTTGCGCTGGCCTGGCCCCTGTCCCGGCAGCCTCACGGGTGTGCTCGATAGCAGCGGGAACTCTGGCAGGCAGTGCTGTTGGTCCAGACCAAGATCCGGGTGCGGCGGCGGGCGTAAGTGCAGGTGCAGTGGATGTCTTGCCCTTGGCCGCCTGCGTACGCCTGCCAGTGTATGGTTCCTTGGGCGACCGCTGTCCGAGTCGCGCCCCATGTCCCCTACTTGGCACCACCACCACAGGAGGTTTTGCGCCTGACAGCGAAGCAGTAACAGCGCCAGCTGGTCCCTTGCCCGAACCAGACCCTATCCTGCAAAGTAGCCTTGTTTGCTGCCGCCACGGCCATAGTCTTTCCCCCCCTTTCCCTGTCACCACAGCTGTCTCCGACTTGGTAGCAGTCAAAGGGGCCATAGCAGCCACCACCTTCTTCAAGCTCTCTTCCCTTTTCAACGACGGCACGCCGCTCGTCCCAGGGTCCTTGTAATATGCGTGATTATGGAGGATCATCTCTTTATCTTTCAGAGCCGAATTCTTTGCTTTGAGGTTTTCGAGTGGTCATCGGCGGTGGGAGTGGTTGAGAGGCGGCGACTATCGCCGACGGTGGTCAGATCGACCGAGACCGTCACGGGGAGGAGGATTGATCGGAACTCACTGAGTGCTTCGAGCGAGCGCAACTCACCCCACTGGCACCTTCGAGTCTCTCGAAAAATGAGAGATAGTTGTCGTCTGGAGGGAGGGCGGTCAGACGCACTCGCAACCAATAAGCAACGAACACGAGCACGTCTACCTTGATCGATGTTATTCCGCGCGTCCACCTCTTTCTTCTCCGTGGGCACTTTTGAAACGGTGCATACTCGACGACGGCATGTGACTCGTTGCCTGTGCACGACGATGACCAATGAAACGATACACGACACAACGATAAGCACGATACATGCGTGAAGGGCACCGCGGACCCACCTGCCTTGTCCCGAAACACATGCCGTCGTACGCCAGATAAACGTCACCAATTGCGGCTCGCTCTTGAAAGCGATATGCGCACGCAAGGGGATGCCCTCCTTGTTCAACCTACATCTGGTTTAGCCAACCCACTGGCACACATTGCACGCACGCACGCACTGTTTCGTACGCAGCTTGCCAGGGTGGTACGATCTCCAGGTGACCATCACCCATGCTTGGACGCTCTGCCAAAAGATCTCTTCGGGGAGGTTAGGCGGGAGAAGGCGGACGACGGTCTTGAGCCGTTCTGCAGCGTTCTGTGCGAGGTGCGACTTGGACTCTTTCCGCTTCTGCTTGCGAGAGGGTTTATGATTAATATTGGTCGTCGACATGGCTCATCGTTCCATTGTGCTTAGCTGATATCGTCACGTGACGAATGAACATTGTGTAGAACCAGTCAACCCGAGGTACGGCGAGTGCTAACGCAAGATGTAGGTAAAAAAAAAACAAGATGGACAAGTTCGTGCAAAGAGAAAATGATACAACAAACAAAATCGACGAGGTATCAACAACTGTTTTTCATTTACAAGCCACCCAAGGGAAGAAATGAGAAAAGAGGGACAATATCGTGATCGTTCAACATCTCATCTATGAGGCAAGAAAACTCTTTAGAAAGTAACAACGCAAGAAAGGACGAACGCGGCAACGAGGCCACGGAGAGACATGGAGGCGCCATCACGGCCAACAGCGTTGGAAGGCAATCGTGGATGGCTTGGTGCTCGTGGTCTTGGTCGTAGTTGGAGTTGGAGTTGGAGTCGTCGTTGTGGTGGGGCCGGGGGGACGTCACGGAGGGCGTGGTCAAACCTGCAGAAGTATCTGAGGTGGTGGGGTTGGCGAGGGGTGCCAGTAGCAGGGGGCCCGCCAGTGCAGAAGCAGATGAGCCACACGAGGTGGTGGCCGGCATGGAGGCGGGGGCAGGCGAACCCACTGACAAGGGTCGTTCCCATCATGCCCATAAGGTCGTAACGTAACTGCATGCTTGGATCTAATAAAGAAGTGGCGCTGACATGAAAGAACCCGGGGAGCCTTGGTAGTTGATGGAGGTGGCGGTGAACACGAGGTAGCTTGAGCAACTGTAAGTCCGGGTCCGGCATCGATGGGGAACACATACTTACTATTGACCGTTGGGACCAGCAGCTGGGCCAAGCTAGGACACAATGGATCAACCCTGTGTCTGTGAGCTGACGATGGCACGAGGGACGTACCATGAAGGTGAAAGACGAGGTGGTGTAGACGTCGACCGATTGTGACGACTGAACAAGTACCTGGAAGGAGATAAGGTAACGGAGGATGCATACCATTTGGCACTCGCTGATGGTGGAGAGGAGAGGGGCGGTACCGTCACCAACCCAATCGACACCCCAGGACTGACCGCCCGTGCACGTAGCGGCTTGAATGGGTTGGGTGACCTGAGCGGAGGGGTTAGAGGGGTAGGAGGGTGAGGAGGCACTCACGTAGACGGCGGCACAAACGGCAGGTGCGACAAGGAGAGCGAAGCGGGTACATGGTGGTGGAGAGAAAGGGTGTTTACATCAGCTAGTTCTGAAATGACTCTTAGGTCCCGTCCAGGCACGGGCTACACCTGGAAACAGCAGACATGCCAGTGAATGGGGTCGCACACCATAAGCCATGTACCCTTGCTCGACAATCAAAATGAAATGCTGCAAAGACATCTCCCGGCAGATAAACATCAGTCGATGAGCTGACCCCCATCCATCCAGTGCGATGCCCCCTCCCGATTGATGTTCGAATACAACCCGCTCTCGTACGCCTACCCCGACGGCGAATCTGACAAGGCGCTCTTCCTACAAGCCTCTGGCACGTCTCCGTCCCCGAACCGCACCGACGGGCTCCACTGGGTCAACACCATCTTCAACGACGGCGAAGAAGTCTGGCAGGTCGGACGCCTATACCAACATGCAGACGGCGGCGCGCACAAGTGCGTCTACACAGACATGCTCGTCGTCGATGGTCCCTTCGAGCGCAAGCACAACCAGACGTTCGCGCTCGCCACCACATCTCGAGCGACCATCACGAGGCCGAGCTTGAGTGCGCGGACGACGTCGCAGCCGCGTACCCGATGGGATGCCGAGGGTGATGACGAGGGACAGCAGTCGGCGCGATGGATGGATGGACTGCTGGAGCGGATGGTCGAGGAGGGCTTGGTCGCGTGTGCAGTCGTCGATGCGATCAGTGACACCGTGCCGTTTCCCCGAGGATGGCGGCAGCGGTCAACAGCAGTGAGTGCCGCTGGCACTCGTTGACGGCCAGCACGATCGGTGCTTTCCCTCTGGACAGGTTTCGTTCTCTCTTTCACCGACGATTTTTGTCACGCTGGGACATGTGTTGTAATCTCTAATTCAAATTTGGGCATCGTTCATGATGTGCCCGCAGTAAGTACACGCACAACGTACAAGGAGGATCAATAACTTTACGAAATAACACTTGAAGCTACACCTCGCTCGAAAGTCACTTTGCTTCTGCTCCCTCTTCGGAGACGATCTGACCTTGGATCTCCTTTTCGACCTCTTCCGCGAGCTCACGGACATGATCGCAGCTCGCGCCGATGAGCGAGACACGGACGCCACGTTGCAAGAGTGGCTATGAACCTATCTGGATGCCCTCGGAACCGACGCGCTTCTGCAGCGTGGCGAGGTAAGGTGCAATCGACAATTCCGGTAGGAGGACGCGATAAGTAACCCTTGAGAGTGGGGAAAATGAGGGGGTGACATACGATGTGAAGGCCTGGATACGACGGGGATGTGCGTGGGAGTGGGAGGAACTGTTTGAGGTTGTCAAGCATCTTTGGAAAGGAGGGGCGTCAGGGAAGACGCAAGGTTTACCCTCGAGTTGTACGACAGGCTCAGGCTGGTGCGGTGAGAGCGATTCCAAGGGAGATTTGCCACCCAGATGCCTTGTGCAACTCCGTTCCGTTTGGAAAAGGACCATGCGTTTGCGGGCGGTGGGTTGGTCGTCACTTTGTTGTACGGTCAAAGAACAGAGACGGATGGTGTCTTCCATGCAGGAGTGTTTCTGGGCGGTAGTTGAGCTGCTGGTGGAAAGCCTTTTGCGAGGGAGGCGTACGTGAGATTTGCGGGGGTGATGATTAGGTCGTAGCGCTGGACCATCCTGCGACCTGGGTGTATTCGGCAGTGGATCAAGGGTCAGCGAGAGAGGGACATACCTGTCATCCTCGTCGTCTGGGATGATCTCGACGCGCTTGCTGGACAAGGGTCAGCTTTGGATGTATCTGTGTGGGAACGTGGCGCACAGATCTATACCGTGTTCGAAGCGGAAGCGGGAAAAGTAGTTTGAGTTGCGGTCAAGTGTCTTGCCATTGAGAATCTCGTCGTACCCGATGATGATGGCGCGGCCCCGGCAACGACCAATGGGAACGGCCCAGCCCCGCCCTTGGCGGCTTCCATGTCCAACGGCGTGCCTCCGAATGATGGTCCCGTCGACGCGCCTCCTCTCTTTTCCGCGCGTACCTACTTCCATTTCTACCCCCGGTGTTCGGCGCATACCCGGAGGAACTCATGTCGCTGTTCGACGAGGAATTCGAGGAGAAGGTATGCAGAGGGCGGCGGCGTCATTTATGCCGTCAGAGTCAAGGAAGCAACAAAGGGTGAGGTCAAACCTTGACTCCGACCACAACCATCAACTCACTCCGCAGCTGGCGTATTCCCCATCGAATATTACATCGCTCGCACTCATCAAACGTGGTCATACCCTAGATCCCTTGACTCCACTAGCTTCCCAACTGCATATACTAAACCTGTTCGGAGGCGAGAGGACACGGTACGAAAGTCTGCATGCCGTGTTGAGTTGCGGTGTGAAGCCTTGGTTCGATGCGTTCGTCGGGGCCCGTGGCGCGGGCAAAGATGGAGACAGCAAAATGGGTATGTAGATATCATCCTAGTGCATCCCCACTTGACTCATATGTGCATAGGGATACACATGACGAAGAAGTTCGCGGAACTCGAGCTATCCCTTTTGCATCTCCAACAAAATGTCGAATACCAGAAACGCATCTTATTATCCATCCCGTCATCCAACGGGCAGTCGAACAAGTCCGGTGGTTTTCTAACTATCTCAATAATCGCTGACTCGCATTCAAGGCTCAGGCGATGGGTCAAAGACCCAATATTTCGCACATACCTCCCAAGCTTCTCAACGACAGTAGCTTCCTCAATACCCTTCATGGCCACGTGAGCTCATGGATCAAATCCATTCAAGCGGTCACCAAGCTTACTCGCGACGTGTCTTCCGGAATAGCCTCTCAAGAAATCAATTTCCAGTTGAGCTTGGAGAGAGCCTACGGACCCCGGTGAGTACTCAAACTCTTATGTAAATGTGCGCCTTATTGATGTATGAATTAGTCCACAAGTATAATCAATTGATGAAGGATTTCCCGTTGAACGAGCTTCTGTCGGCTACCGACCTCGATAAGATCCAAGAATCGCCGATGTTGATATTAACTGTAAACTCAAGCTTTCACCTTACCCAATCCGACGTGCCCTCCCTCTTGTTGAGGCCATCTCTCGCGACTTCAATGACCAATTACTCCGAGTGCTAACACCCCATCGACTGCCATAACGAGACATTCGATCGATTACTCACGCAAACAATGAACATTTTCCGCACGTGGGACGACTTCATCAAGGAGTTCACAAACGTTGCACGGGTCCGACGAAGGGATTGGGAAGTGTCACCAAAGAGGTTGGTGGAATGGACATCGAGGAGGAGGTCAAAGAAGCATACGAGGTAATTAAGCGGATCGACGTGCTGGATATCCCTGTCGGTGAGTTGCTACCTACTTGACTCGAACGCGTGGTGTTGATCATTTTGTAGAGGGAACCGAACTTTGGGTCGCTGCTGAAAACGCCTACAACGAACGAGTGGCAAGGGTGGAGAATCAAATCATCGCAAGGCTGCGCGACAGGCTTGGCACTGCACATAATGCCAACGAGATGTTCAGAGTGTTTTCCAAATTCAATGCCCCTCTTTGTTCGACCAAAGGTGGGCTCCCCTTCTTTATTGTTGATGTATATGCGAATGAGCCCCGTCCCTCCAGATCCGGAGTGCCATTCAAGAGTATCAAACTCAACTTATCGACGCCGTAAAGGAGGGTACTGAGCGTCTACATGATAAGGTGTGTATTCAACAACTTACTTCCGAATTATAACGTTGACGTCCTTGCCAGTTTAAAACGCAGTACTTATGATGTACATGATGGGCCAGCCCCCCGCCGCATGCTGCATGAAGCCATTATGAGATGTTGACCTTTTCACTCCGACTCAGACCCTAGATTCAGAATTGGTGTGATGCCATCTTCACACTGCCGCTAGAAGCAATTATTCTCCTTCCATTGAGCTCCAACACGTTCTCTGCTGTGCTCACAGGCGCCTCACATGTATATCTGGGATCTTGCTGAAACAGCCTCCAATGTTGTCTCTTCCAGTGTTGCTCACTTTGGGTTCGATGTTATCCGAGTCGTACGTGGAAGCAAACTCAGGCAGTGAGACTTCACTAGAATGTTTATCACCAAAGCTAATGGCCGCTGCACCACTCCTATAGCATGGGCGACCCTCCCAATGATCGTCATGTCATATTTTGGAGACGATACTTATCGTCCCTCCACTGTTCCAGTGCTCGTCGGGGCACCTCCTCAGCAGATAAACCTCACAGTTGACGTGTCAACTGACATCCTTTTGACTTATGGTACCGACTGTATCCTCTGTGCTGGAACAACTTTCTTTGAACCCTCTTTATCATTGTCGTTCAAGGTGCGTTCGTGTTGTACTAGTATTGCAATTGGCACGGCTGTTTTCCAGCATTACGTTTGACCCTTGCTCATAACTTTACTGTAGACAAATGACACTCCACAACGCTCCCCGTCATACAGTGGGGTGGTGGCTTCTGACCATATTGGATTTGAGGGCCTTCTTGGCGTACAAAACCAGTTTTTTTAGTAAGCGAACGATTGTCTTTATGTTGACCGGTTGTGGTCGTTAAATACTCGCGCCACTGTGATCAGTGAACGTCCTGGACGGTTCTAATTCGACCCTGGAGACGTTTTTTTGGCATGGCGTTCTTGGCCTTTCCCTCAATCCACTCAATACCAACACTTCCATTGCGCAACACTTCCTCACCCAATTATACGAGTCATCTTCCATTCTCAATCCCGTCGTCGGTATGCGGTTCGACCCTGCAAACCCTAAAATTACGATTGGAGCACTTGATCCAAACGACTACGAAGGGACGATCAATTGGGCACCACTTAACCAGAGTCCAGGCCCCCATCATGCAAACAAGTTCACATTAGATGGCATGAAAGGTTACGATGGAAATTTTGTACCATTTGGCTCGAACCTAACTGCTGAACTCGATTCTTGTGAGAGCATCTTCTATCCGTTTCGATTGATTTGAAGTCGACTTCGTTTGATCCAGCCGCCTCATCCATTTTCGTTCCCAACGTCATTACGTATTTCAACAACACCAACTCGACGGGCCCTATTGTCTATATAAACGTGGACTTGGATGGATCGGGAGGCGACTTCTGGTATGATTGCTCAAATGCTACCAAAATCCTCCCAGGGACCCCGTATGTTGCATTGACTGTGACTATCAACGGCGTTGATTATCCGATTGATTCCACAGGTAACTTGTTGGGAACCAGGGGTCAAACCTATTGTCCAGTCGGCATTATGAGTAATACTGGTGACGCACAATCTAGTACTATACTCGGCCTACCATTCATGCGCAGTGTCTATATGTATGCCCCTTTCTTCTTCGCTTCTTCGCTGTCATACTGATGTACTCATCACATCCGTCACGGTCTAGTGCATATAGATTTCCAACAGGGGACTGTCCGGGTTACTATGGGTTTGCCTTCCCATCGGGGGCTAACCGAACACAATCGCAGATCTCGCAAGAACCGACGTCAACACCGACGAACAGTGCAAAATGCTTGTCTCTTATCGCACCTACTTCGACGCCGACAGCTAACGTCGTGCTAGTGCAAGAAGTCCTGGCTTCCAAGGGTACTTATCCGGTTTATGGGAGGAAGACAGCAACTCCAGTGCCGTTGGTGGGCGTGGATGCTCTCCCACAAATGGTATGGGATTATTTGGCGTTGGTGGGCTGATGAGTAAACGAGGACGTTGACTGACTCCAGTATGAGGGAGCTACACGTACTGATGTTTCTTGAGGCAATGTCACGGTTGATCTGATTTCGGAGTTCGATCCAAGCCACAAAGTGATTCTATTGACTCCCGGAGTTACAGTCAAGCACCTCCAGTGTCTATATTATCAATATGAGAGCCGCACTGATTCCGATCTCTTGTGGATGTTTGGAGTGGCAGATGCATTTCGAGTATGGACAGCCCGAACTAGACTAGTCAGTTGCTACATAGTAATAATGTTGCTTTGTCCAAAAAAAAAAGTATCGGCAGCCCTCCATTCATATATTGCTCTTTGTGCAGACAGCAGTACTAGTCTAAGCGTGAGTAGATGGTGATCCGACGGATCTGAATGTGAACTGGACTTGGACCAGCACTGCACAAAGAACTTCCTGCGAAGGATAACTACATTAATCACTCTGGGCGAACTCTTGGCTCATTCTGATGGACATGCTTAGAAGCATGCACCCTACATACCACAATTTGGGTACTCAGCTGCCTTTACTGAATCGTACTGATGTGACTTGGCTTGAATCAATGATAACACTGCTGCAGGGGATAAGAAGGAGCAGAATCTCCCAGCTGCCAACTTCGTGATGGTAAAACCCCACCAATGAAATGAAGACACAACAGACAATCCGCCGAGAAAGAAGCAACAGCATCAAAAGATATGGGAGAAGACTACGCTTCTCCCTGACTGTGTAATTTGTAACCAAGGCCATTCGCCATGTTCATTTAGATCATATCGTTGGCCGGTGTGCGCCCACTTGCAGGAGTCGGGGTGTTCCGAATGGCTATGCGACAATTGAAACCCAGCACAACTTACCGCCATGACAGTCCTAGAATTGGAGTTGTGTCTCCGCACCGAAATTCGTTTCACCCAACATTAGCTATTGCTGGGTCTCCATCCGCATGATTACTACTCGCGCACTTGGCCTTCATCAAATGGTACAGGAAGTTCGGATCCTGCGGTTGAGTTGCTCAAGGAGACTGTCAATGAACGCAGTCAGCTGGAATGTCAATGGGGTATTCAGACGGCCCTGAGTTATTTTGCTCTTCCTGCCCTTCGCATTTTGCTTTGTGTCCATTCCTGCCCCGTCATTCGATGTGACGCGGTTAATACTAGAGACGAACGTCCAGCGTGGGGGTAATCCCAACTACAAAACGCGCAGGATTCGTCATCAAGAACATCACTCAAAGGAACGTCCAGTCGCGACTCGCCTGTACGCGGAGCGCCGACATCGGCGACAACAGGCGTGTTGTCTGAGACACACAATCAGACACAGCACTCACATATCTTCGTCCAAGGGTATCAAATCTATACCAACTGGCGATTTGCGGTCGCGGAATCGACCTCCCTTACTTCATCCGACTCCTCTTTGTCATCGATGTCTACCAACGTTGGTTCTAAATCATCAGCGTCTTGCTCATCCTCAAATGCACCAGTCTGCGTCTCTTCGCGGTCAAGCAGGTCATCTAGCCGGGGATGAACGAGGTACAGAGAGTTCGACCAAGAGAGATCATGTGAGTTCGAAAGCGATGCATGGAAGTTTCATGTGACTGGCCACGAGCCAGGGTGCAGGAAGATTGTGGAGCTGGTCATAGTATAAGGTCAAAGTCAAGTCTATCGGTGCGTAACTTGCGGATACTCGTTTCCATACTGTTGTCCTCAATGGGTTGTGGGGGTGCGACATGGCTGACCGGTTGAATACGATGATGAGCTATTGTGGCCAGTGCATTGTCCCATCCATGCAAGAATACTCGTGTCCCAAGAGACAGCGAGAATGTATGTCAGTAAACGTTCTAGTGCATTTTCGCCTTCATCGTAGATGGCCGATATTCCCGAAATCAAGAAAATACGCAGCGATGAATTTGCTGTATCCTCTATGAATATATGAATGTCGCCTGCCACGTCACGGCTAAGCATGACTCACCTAGAATGCTGGTTAATCCTGGATGATGTCGCCAGTTTCTGGGCAAATAACCCCATAGCTCGTTCCATCTCTTTACTTAATGACATCAAGCGACTTTTTGCAGTTGACGATGTCCAGCCCAAGGTACAGCGTCTAATCCTAGTAGAACCGGACTACTGTTTGCGCAGCGTTGCGCGAAATGTGTGGTATGCATGACGACCGAACAGGCATGGCATAAACTCACTGGAAATGACTTTGTTCGCGTAGACCTCGTCACCAACAGTATTTACCATCTCCAGCGCAACCTCGCCCGCCTCCTTTGCACGACTAGCCACAACGAGAGATTCACAAAGTTGGTGCCGAATCGTGGTGTAGAGGTTATCAAACCTCCAACAGATATCTGAAAAAGTGATCGGTTGGAGTACATTGCGAGGAAGTTTACTAAGGAGAGCATCGAGCGTGCGTGACTGGTGTGATGATTCACTCGGTCTCGCGCATGCTCAGACGATTGTGTTGCACGCTCAATATTGCGTGGTACCCTCGAAGATTTCAGGCTCGGTTTTCGAGGTTAAGTATTGCTTGGGCCAGCTTCTGAGCGCGGAGAGGCCCCGAGTGGTTCGCTCGACACCACGGCTTTGGGGTCGAGAGCTTTGGCAGGACCGACTTCTGGACTCCGGTGGTTTGCTGGGTTCCACTGATTTAAGCATGGCCTTTTTGATCTGTGGATAACAATACGAATGCTTAAGTCATGGTGTTAGAAACAACTTGAAGCGAAGACGAACCTTTTCTGAGGCAAAAAAGGGTTTAACGACCGCCCGCTGGGTCGACCAGTCAGAGATCATGCGCTCTGAACAAAGAACAGATAACACTCACTTTCAGCTTCCGGGCGGGGACATTGCCTGCAGGCGCGAGTTGCCAAAAGAAAGATGCATATATTGCAGTGTCAATGGTGCGCAGTTGTCACATGCCTGAGGCCTGAACGACGTAGCATGTTGAATGTATGTGCAACGCATTGACGAGGTTGTCTATGCGGGATATTGCATGGTCATGCTCTCCGGCAAACAGGGAGGTAGCAGGGCAAGAGGGTCTCAGAGGCCACGCTTGAGTTTGCGGGACGCATACCTTGAGCAAAAAGAAGAAAGCCAATATGAACAAAGTTAGAACGCAATATCGCAATATGCCTCGTGCCTGATTGAATTCAAGTCAGTCTCAGCATGCTGGAGAGTCAAAGTAACGCCACCTCTTGGTCAATCACCCATTGCCGTCTTGCTGCCTCAAGCGTGTTCGAAGGCCCATGAGAGCTCGTCTAGCGAGCAGCTTATGTCTTGAGACATACGTCTACATCTCGCGCTTCCAGGAATCACTGGCAAGCAAAGCGTTGTCGATCTGGATAATCGGGAGCCTCGCGTCAGAAGAAACTCCACCTTTTGTGCATTTGCACATGTGCATCCCACACGGCGCTGGTTTGTCGCCCCAGAGCGTCCCTGCCGCGACCGAATGGCCGTCCTTCGACAGGCGATAACTTGAAGCTGCGCTTCCAATCTTGCCGTCTCCCACCCGCCGTCCTCGGACACCGTCGTTGTGGCCAGTTGCGAGGTGCTCCGAGTCGCCATTGGCAGGGAACATCGGTGGCACATGTACGATCGAGATCACTGGCAGGTGACAGGCCGAGACCAGGATCGATCTCTGAGATGGGGTCACCCGTGATCTTGACCAACGATCAGCGCTCAGCGGTCGTACCCAATGCGCACTCCACCTTGCCACCACCTACCGGTCATTGTGGTCATCCAGCGACACGGTAAGGAAATGGAGCAGGTCAAGGAAGTCCATCTTTCCTCGTTGACCCTGGTTTATGTGCAATCACGCCTCAGAGTGTCCGAATTTCTCCTTCGGGCCGCAATTTCTAGTCTGGTGACCGGATCGTCTATGAGGTTGCCGCGTTGAGAGGCAAGTCGATAGACCGTTGTAGAATTGAAACCGGTTCAAGTTGGAACTCCGTTCATGGACGCCCATCGTTGCCCCTTCTCTTTACCCCACCACCTCTCTTGACTGCGCGTCCATAAGCCCCTTGCTGCTGGACTATCACACTCGGCTTCACCTCACTCATTCTCCTCGGAAAATGCTATCGTTTCGCTCGCTCTCGTTGCCTCCGCGGTGGCAAACGTTTTCGTACGTGTTCCAGTAGATTGGCCCTTTGGGCATCGCTGACGGCGTTGGGACCTGTGAACAGATTATCTCTCCAGTTCCCGCGGCCAGAACTCAACCGTCTCTTGGCAAGACGGTGGCTCGTCCCCCACGCTCGTACAATTTGGTCTTGCCAACTTCTACATCGTTGTCGGCAACGCAAAACAGCAGGTATGACTGCGCGACGTGACACCGCTAACCGTCGTATCTGAAGAGTAATTTTCTCTAGACGCCTCCAGATCATTGCGACGTACATCAACGTGTCCTCCATGCCCTCATTCTCGTTCATTCCCGATAAGACCATCAGACGAATGGTGAGCGTTTCTGTTTACTCTTTCCTGTGACGCTCGTTGATCGGCCCCCTTTACAAATCAGCTTCATCCGTGTTGCATCCCTGTCAACCAATGATAACACTGGTTACCCTGTAGAAGTCTTCGGCCGCTCAGGTATGTCGATCTTGTCTCGTGTGCCTATTCGCGGGCCGACATTTTTTTGATAAGCTTGTCGGGCATGAGCGGCGTTCAGCTCTTCCGTCCAGACCGAGATCAGCGGCTAGTCCACCGCACCCATCAGTGGGACGTCTACGGGCTAGCTCTACCTCCGCAGCCTCGGCCACCGGCATATCCATGTCCATGACCGAATCAATGACCATGCCGATGTCCTCCGCCCCTGCCAGCGGCACCGCCACATCCACGTCGACGAATGCGGCTGCC
The DNA here is from genome assembly GCA_038091235.1 of Tylopilus rubrobrunneus. NCBI lineage: Eukaryota > Fungi > Basidiomycota > Agaricomycetes > Boletales > Boletaceae > Tylopilus > Tylopilus rubrobrunneus. Next base: position 1,708 of record JBBPOC010000406.1, on the reverse strand, counting down.
AAGACTGTCGTTCTCATCGCACCGTCGTCCGCGCCTCCCTCCCCTGATCTTCCCACTGTCTTATCTACCCGTTTAACTCTGGGAAGACTTGGTTCAATGAAGGGTCATGGTTTCGTTTTTCTTTCTTTCTGGCTGGTGCGGAACGTAGTTGGGTTTGGTGACTGGATTGGTGGTAGAGTGTGTTTTCTTGGGCTCTTTGACATGTGGGCCATGTTCGTTCTTTTTCATCTACTCAGAGTCAATTGCAAGCGTTGGTCACACTCCGCGACTCGTGTGACTGCGATTCCCTGAAACACAATGGATGAGCATCGGCGCAAGTCAGGTATGGTTACTCTTCGCTCCTAAAGATTGATTCCTCGCCGGCAAGATGACATGTGCTCATCAGTGCGATAAAACGTGGTAGCGACTGTGACATGAAAAAAAAAACAACTTCCTCGGGAAATATACGTATGGTCATACCAGGTCAGCAGCTTTGGTAGACGAGCTGAATACGTCGGTGGTCGTAGCGGTTGGACGACGCCTTACATGTCATAGCACTGTAACGCCGTGCTAGATCCATTACATCATGATACATGCACGAAAAATACACTAGCCGTCCTATCGTATCCGACTTACTACGGCACGCTGTATCGCTGACGGGCGAAAAACAATCACTTCCACTCCTCATTCTGATCAAGATTGTACTTCTCCAGATCCAGCTCATTGATTGCTGCGTAGTAGGCCTTGACGCCAGAGTTGCTGCTCTGCTCGGGGTTGATCAAAGATACAATCATTTGCAACGGCGTATCCCCCGAGTTGGCATAATGGTGGTTTTGAATCCTGGCGTGCACCTGCTTCATCAGGTCAGAGTCGTGGTAAATCACATAAGCCACCTTGATGATGCGAATGGTGAGCTTCTTGTGATGACGAGCGGTCAGAATGAAGAGCGCCTCCATGATGTGCGTCAGATGAACGATGTATGCAATGAATATCTGCTGCACTTTTGACCTGACACATCAAACGTCAATTGGGGCATCCACGAAAAGAACTCCCGACGTACACGTTCTGATAAACATTGTAGAGCCACACAGCAGCAACAGTCCCTGCAATGACTGGCAGAACTATGGGGGCAGCCGGGTTTGCTATGGTCGCCAGGAGGGCAGGAATGATAGCTATTAGTGAGCTGCCGCCCAGCGCGCTGGTAAAAACGTTAACCAGGATTAGGGCGTTGCCAAATAGGACCCACAGAAACTTATTGGGGTTTGAGAGGGGACCTGTCTCCATCTCTTCCACCATTCCGACAACGAGCTTCTTGAAATTACTGTCAAGCAGATGCTACAAGTATCGTCAGTAATCTCCACAGTAGCTCGCCGTACGTGATACATACGCAAGCCGGGTCATTGAAATTCCAAACAGCGACTATATCGACGTGAATAACCGAAAGACAATCCCATACGGTATGTCCCTTGAAGTGCGGGCTGGCCATCAAGGTCTTCCAGTATCCTGCTTTCAAGGGTCAGTTGTCGGTCATTGTTTCAGTAGAAAGACCAGACTTTGCCTGCCGACACTGTGCAAAAGTTCAGAGACTCGTAGCCAGAACACCCCGAAGGAAAGCTTTACTCAATGGTCCCTTTGATTTTCAAACTAGGGTCCACCCTCTGTGCTGTGATCAGCGTTACTCCTGCAACTTTGTCTTGTGTAAGTTCGACCAATTTCTTGATGGTGTGCT
>JBBPOC010000405.1:0-18061 GCA_038091235.1 Tylopilus rubrobrunneus | reverse complement strand
AACGTGGTATATGAAAGACCGTGTCTGTAGGACATCAATTACGCGTTCGCGCCTTTCACTTGGCAGATAACTCACCCAAACGCAAATTGGGGGGCGATACCGCGGTGTTGGAAATGTTTGTAGCCCTACACAGGGAGTATCGATTACGCCCGAGCCGACGCTCATAGAGGAGATACGTACGACGAACAAGTCTTCTCCGTACCGCAAGACACCGTTCTCCGAATGGAAATGACCATGCGAAGCGATGTCCTCGAGTCTCTTGGGGAACGTTAGGGAGAGTTTGCCTGAGGGGTTCTTCCTCCCAAATAAAACATCGGCAATGGCGTCACCAGTTGCGTTGCCGAGGTACCAGGAGTGAACGATAGCGGGGACAGAGTCCGCCCATGGGAGCGTTATGGATGATCCCTAACCCATAATCGAAACACCTTCAGACAAGGCACAGCAAAACGGAGAAATTTGCCTTACGGATTGGGTGACTACAACCGTCTTTGGGTTCGCGGCCAACACTTTGGTGATCAACTCGTCGGTTCGGCCAGGTAGGGACAAAGTTTTCCTATCGTAGCCCTCCGTTTCCCAATCTGCATTCAGGCCAACGACGGCGATAACAACATCCGCCTCCGATGCCAGCTTGACGGCTTCGGCCATCTTCACATCGGGATCTTGGACCTCGGCACCACCGAGACGTACACCAGGGTTGCTGTCCTGGACCATTTCATCCTCATCGCCATCCGCAGGCGCCCTGACGTTGCAGAATACGACCAAGATGTTGTACTTGACGCCAGCTTTGAGGTTAACTCTACCTTTCTCTTCTTGCGAGCCGCTGTTGAAGAACGATTCACCACGACGCTGACGCGTCCAATTGTCAATGACTAGCTTGCCGTCGACAAATAGCTGGGGGGAGACGGGTTAGGATAACACACCCTGCAAAGGGACATATCTACCTTGGCCCTTCCGGATACAGTCAGTCCGAACTCGAACGTGCAATCGCGGGTTCGAGGCTTCAGCTGGCCTTCAAGTTTCATAGTCCACCTGCGGGTGATCCCTTTTGGTGCGGAAGTGCTGATGAAGATACGTGTCTCATCCACGAGTCGTGATTCATAAGGCGTGCTCAAGGGAGCCATGCTCTCGTCACTTTCGTGCGCGTACCAGGTACCAATCCATCCGCGCTCTCCGGATGGCGTCGTAAGTTCGAAGTCAAGAGTGGGCATCTCCATGTAGGCTAACGCAATGGTCAGCTGCTTCTCTTTCGGATCAAGATGCGACGTACTACTAGCGCCTTCGCTGTAAGTGACTTCGACATTGGGTGGAAGGGTGTTGACAATACCCTGGTACGGAGAAATAAAGTACGAAGGCTTCAGGGCGGCAGAACCACCCCCAGATAAGACGACAGCTTGCGCATTGCCACCCACGATCGCGATCTTTTTCAGGTTTTGAGGCCGAAGAGGTAAAAGATTGTGTTCATTCTTCAAGAGGACAATTGACTCTGCCGCCAGCTTGCGCATGAGAGCTTTATCTTCATCACTCTCAACAGTTCGTTCGATGCCATCTCCGTCCAAAATCTGAAGGAAACATTAGTACATGCTGAAGATGATGGGAGAGGACAAATTACTTCAGGAGATTCTTGTGCGACTCGCTTAGCTAATTCGACCACCTTTCTAGCTCGCTCCTTAACAGTTCGGACTGTGACCTTGCGAGAGCCAATTGAACGAGTCATGAGATCAAGCGACCGCCATTTGTTTGTCCCTGGCATCTCGAGGTCCAATCCAGCATTTATACTGAGGTCAATACTATAAATCCCAAACCTGAATAATGAGTGACGTTAAACGGACATTATTCTTAGCGCGAGGATCAAACCTGGTCATACCAATCACTCATTGTCAACCCGTCGAATTTCCATTCGTTCCGGAGGATGTCTTGAAGCAGGTGACGATTTTCAGATGCATGGGTGCCGTTGACGCGGTTATAGCTAAGATTCCGAGCATTGAATGGTCAGTGGATGTAGAACAGGTTTAGTAAACGCACGAAGTCATGAAACACCAAGGTTTAGCATGCTTTTGCGCGAGCATGAACGGCATTAGGTAAATCTCACGGAGAGCACGTTCGCTAAGTATACTATCATATGCCATTCGATCGTTCTCCTTGTCGTTGCAACTAAGATCGAAAATGAGTTACGATCATAGCAAAATATACGAAGACAGACATACACGAAATGTTTGATAGTGGTTCCAATACCACCTTTCTGGACACCCTTAACATAGGCAGCAGCGATGAGACCAGAAAGTATTGGGTCTTCCGAGAAGCTTTCAAAAGACTTTGGTATATTAGCATGTGTCCGACTACAACGTCAGTGAGAACCTTACCCTTCCTCCAAGAGGGTTCTGTATTGTGAATACGCGTCAGTCGGTGCAAGGATACATTTCGGACGAACGCACCCTTTGGATGTTGCACGTTGGTGCAAGGATGACAGGAGCAGCTCTGAGCTTGGCCTCGGCTGCGAGAAGTTTGGATCCAGTTTGCTCAATGAGCTCGGTGTCCCAAGTTGCGCCAAGTGCAGTGGCTGAAGGGAGACACTTGGCAGGCGTGCTCATAAAGAAGTGGTTTCCTCTGATGCCTGCATACGGGTTAGTGCCAAGCAGAATGCAACAGGAAGATACACATGCCATTCGGGCCATCGCTGACCTTGATAGCTGGTATACCCAGACGAGGTACCGCATGTGTGTGCCAAAAGCCAACACCGGCGGTCAGCAAGATCGCTTCATCTGTGGTGAGTTTTTCGACGATCTCGTCGACGTTTGCATGCGCGAAATCTGAAGGGGGCATTTCTGTGGACGGTGAGGAGGACGTCCTGGAGGAAAGAAGGAAAGACGTGGGGGCGTTGCTCCACTCTCTTAAGAGTCTTCGTAGTCGCGCATGTGACACGGAACAATATCGATGTCCGAGGTTTCTCCGAGAGGGAAGGAGAACCGCCGCCCCAAACTTGTCAAAGTGACAATAGCGTGGAGTACAACATTTCTAGTGCGGGGCGCCGCAGAGCTCGTTCGCACTGGGAACTGGCCATTGGGCGACAATCAAACATCAAAGATAGCGATCTGGTGGCAAACAGAACTTGGTCACTTAGTGCGTGACATTGCGTGACATGGTTGATTTTTAATCACGTGACCTATCGCGTTGTTCAAACGCGCCCACCTCCGATTTCTCTTTCCCTTCCACCTCCAAGTCATCCGCTCTGACAGACATGCACAGCTTGCAGGTTAGTGGACCGCTTTAACGTGATATTACCCTAACTGTGTGCTGCTTATTAGCCAGGTCCATCTGCATCCACGTCGACAGGAAGTTTAAAAAGACAGTTATCAGGAGAGATGAGCCTTTCACCAGGAAGCACGCATCCGTCGAAGCAAGTCTTGCGTCGTCCGACAAAGCGAACAAAACAGGCTCCGGAAGCCTCACAGCATGTTCACACCTCGCAAAGCACAGCTCGGTCCACTGGCATGCCTCCCTCCCCTGCCAAAGTGTTGAAAGGGCGTGCGACAGCCACCTTAAAGGATTTAACTGCAGAGCCTAGCGAGATGGCTCGACCAGGAATCCATCCCATTGTTCCACAGCCGATCGTGGCACAGCAAGCGCCGACCTTCTCTGGCAACTTCGATTTGTACGGAATGTATCTTCCCTTCCTCGCCAAACTTTGTTTGCCCCAAGGGGCAACGGCACCCGACTATCCCGCCGTATACGATAGGATCCTCGCTTCTCAGGCCAAGCATGACTACACCGCACGTTGTTACCTCGCGCCCCAGGATACATCCTCCTCCGCCCCGCCTCATGGTCACTTCGAGAGTGGGACGGTGCTAGATCCTATGGCCGAACGTCCATTTGATATCACGCTCGACTCCTTTACGTACAAGAAATCCCTCTCGTTCACCCCTACCGAGCGGTTATCTTTTCAAGCCCCGGAATACAGCAGCCCAGGACCAGGTCTTGTCGGACACACCGGGCTACTACCTGTGTGCGGTATCAAGAGTGCCAAGGGCGTCTTCAAGATAAAGCGTGTCTGGGTCAAGGAACAGGACGATTTAGTGAAAGAACTCTTTGAAGGTTTCTTTTCCTTCAGTGTCTGCTATGACAGCCTGTACCGAAAGGCGGGCCACGGCAGTGGAGCCAAGTACAAGTTTGCCTTCTGGGGAGTTAGAGCGATGAAGGACAACACGGGCAAGGAGATTGGTCTGGGCCCGAGAAAGTGGTAGGCCGCCATCAATGCTTTAACCCTAGCATATGTTCTCCATTTATGCGGGTGAGCTTCTTTACTTGGTTTCAATCATGTCCTATCTCGATTTGTAAGTGTGTACTTGCCAAGTGATCCCTTGTAATTGTCATCTCTTCTTCAATCGATATTTAACTCGCTCAAGGAGACCGATCTCCGAGCCCCAATGCCAAAATCGCCGGTGAAACGTTTGATGTAAAGGTGTTGGACAACCCCATATGAAGCCTCTGTCTCACAGGCCTCGGCGTTCTGCGTAGACTCAGACTGTTCTGGCATGGCAGCTTCTGATGCGCTACTTCACCCGAGTCAGCGAGTTCATTATCTGCAGCCTTCTTAAGCTGACTTGGCAGAACTTAGAACCGCGAAACTACTACTACTACATCAGGCGATCACGGCCGAGCACAGCCTCTCCCGGGCCAGGCTCATCACCTCGTGCACGTGGCGGCCCGCCTTCCTCTCTAATTGGAATCGCAAACCGCCTCGTTTCTTCTATCCTGAGCTGGCATTCATATTAGCCTCAGATCGCCTTCTCAGCTGCTCGAGCTGCCTTTGACGATCCATAGCGAATTGCTCCATCAGACGATCGAATCTATCCTTTGCATCCTGCTGTTCTCCTTCCAACTTCCGGTGCTGCTCTTCGCTAGCTTGTACCTCGGCTGCAAGTCGCTTCGCCTCTTCCGCCGTCTTCGCCTGCATACCCAGCAGAGCTGCACATTGCTTATCGGCCTGATCGCGCATCTCTCGGCGCTCCGTCGCCATCTGTTCCTTAAGGGACTCGTTGGCACGTACCGCTTCCCGCAGCTCTTCATCCAGCTTCCGGAACGCTTCCTTGGCATCTTTAATCTGATCCGAGAGCCGCCGCCCATCTGCCTCCATCTTGTTCAGAAGACGTTTTAGAGCTGCATATTGCTCGTTGGTTCGCTTTCGCGGGGTGCGGGTCATATCCTGCTCGGTTTCTGAATCTTTACGCGCATCGTGAAGGGTCCTTGCCAACCTCCCCTTATCCTCCTCGGCGAGCACCATCTTCTGCTCGAGTGCTATACTCTCCTTCGCCAGCTCGGCTCGTAAAGCAAGGTCGTTCCTCTGCGCTGCCTCTTCCATTTCTTTCTTCAGTTCCGCCAGCTCCTTCTCGTGCCTCTTCTGCATCTCCCGCATCTCTGCTGTAAGAACAGTGCCGGCTGACGTGTCTCCTAGCGTCATACCAGCCTCCAGCTCATGCTGGATCTGCATCGTGACTGCGTCGAGTGGAATAAGTTCTGACATGATCGCTCGAGCAGACTCCACGGTATTCAAATGGCGACGCATCCCGGCTTGATTATCAAGGAGAGCCTTGAATGCGCCGGCCCGCAAGGCTTTCTCCCGGCTGTCTCCTTCCTCTTTGCTCACTCGACTCCAGTTCGTAGTGACAATCAGAACATTCTTGAGGTTCTCGTCACCGCAGAGGGAGTGGAACATCCTCAGATTCTTGCGTGAGACCCCGCCAACTCGAGGATCTGAGATGCGGTGCATGTAGATGATCCCATTGAGCCTCCGTCGTTCACTGCCAATCCAAGACGATAAGAAGGCATTGATACGAGGGAAACAAAATTCAAGCACACTTACCCTTCCGCGGGCTCCAAGAAGCGGACAATTTTCTCAAGAACCCCCGTGTCGGTGACACCCTCCCGAGAGTCGTCGAAACCAGGTGTATCGATGAGCATCACGGAGCGTCCGGTTCCTCCATCCACATAGCGTGCCGTCTGAACATCGATCGTCTCGGACTCGGGATTATGACCGACGCGAATGCGCTCGTCGTTGGTAAGAAGATTAATGAACTACATCCAAGTGATGTAAGCTTGCGACCCGCGAGGTTCTCGAACACTTACCAATGATTTTCCTAGCAGGCGAAATGGGAGAGCTGAGCACAGACAGCATGCGCGATGTGGCAGAGTAAACGTACCGGTGCCAGATGCCCCCATGACCCTGTGGATACATATCAGCTCGAGAGTCCATGTCGTACGTGGAGAAGTCACATACGCAACCATTACATGTGCACTGGTGTCCCGGTCGGCAGTTGTCGTCTCATGGGGCATTCCTTGCGCAAATTCTGGGTCCCCTAGCAAGCAGGATGGATGAGTCGGGTTTCGAGATGCACACTATGCGATCGTGGACGAGGTCCAAGTACCAGCCACAATCGCGACTGACACCGTGACCCTGTGAATCTACATCAGATCGGGAACTTGAAGCCGTCGTGTACATTGGGAATTCCGCATACGGAGACCCTTGAGTTGCATCATATGTAGCTTTTGGTATGTGAGTTGTATGTGGGTATGGTCCCTGCCGAAGTTCGACCATACATCTAGTTGCATAACGATTTCCGGATCTGCCTGTGGTTGGTTGCCTGTGGCAGGGCGTAGGGCGTTATCAAGGGGGATACACCGATGCCCAGCTAACGACCTTTGACATGGATCGAAATGGACACCTTCCTGAAGAGTCGGGTTTGAATGCGACGATAGTACTAGTGCTTGCTCCCGATCGACAAAAGCCACTGGCACCGAGTCACTTGGGCCAGGCTGCCGGCTGTGCACGTCGGGTTATGCGGGCTTGATGTCAAAGAAGGTCGATTGCCACATACAATTTAAAGGTCAATATATACATCGGGAATGTATTTACCAATGCCATCGTCACCCGCTGGAGGACAGCTTGAGTTTCCTGCTGGTGACTATCAACGGTGAAACCAAGATGCCGATCGCAAAACCGGCCACCCCGCCAACAGTTCCCAGATGCCTCTCTCCCACGCTCACATAGTCATCGATGATCACCCCCAGCTCGCCGACAATCCGACCCACAGGGCCACGACCAGCGGGTCGTTGTGTGTCCGACGGGTCCTGGGGTGCAGTTGCAGTTGCAGTAGCCCTTGCAGTGTTTTGCGCGCCCAGTTTCTCCACCTGATTTTCACGCGTCTCGACAACGGCCCTTTCTAATCTCTTCCTATCATCATCGGCACGCGCCATCTTGAGCTCCAACGCTTGGCGTTCTTCGGCCAACTCGGCTCTCAAGGTGAGATCATCCGCCCTCATCGCATCCTCCATCTCTTTTTGCAGTCCGGCTAGCTCCTTTTCGTGTTTCTTCTGCATTTCCTGCATGTGAGCGATGAGGACGGTACCGGCGGAGGTATTTGCTAGTGTCATTCCAGCCTGTAACTCTTCCTGGATCCGCAATGTCACTGGCTTGAGGCCGATGAGTTCGGAAACGATCTGTTGTGCGGACCCGACAGTGTTTGTATGACGACGCATTACGGCTCCGCCGTCAATAAGGGTTTTGAAGGCGTTAGCCTTCAGGGCAGCCTCACGGGTAGTGCCTTCCTGCTCGCTGACTCGGTTCCAGTTGGTAGTGGCGATGCGAACATTTTTGAGGTTAGCGTCGCCGCACAGCGAGTGGAGCATCTTGAGGTTCCTTCGAGCAATACCACCAACACGGGGATCCGAGATGCGGTGCATGTAAACAATGCCATTGAGCATCCTCCCCTCGCTGATGATGTCGGGTCAGGAACAAAGTGGGATAGAGAGGACGAATACTTACTGTCTCCCAGGCTGTAAGAATTGCATGATTTTTTCAAGGATATGGGTGTCAGTAAGTTTGCCCTCCCGGGAGTCGTCAAAACCAGGCGTGTCGACAAGCACCACACGACGACCAGTCATCTGATCCACATAGAAGGTAGTTTGGATATCAGATGTTTTGGATTCGGTGTCATGGCCGATGTGGATATTATCGTCGCCTGTCAAAAGACGGATGAACTGCGTGCGAGAAATATAAGTGAAAACTCGCGTAGGGCCAGGTGTCCAATACTCACTGCTGACTTTCCTGGCGCACGACAAGGTGAGCGAACGTTTGCGGGTTGTGATTGAAAGTAAAACTCACCAGTCCCAGTTGCACCCATAACTCTATGGATTTGCATCAGTTCGCAAGACCACTCAACACATCAAGAAGTACACCCACGCAATTATTAAATCGGGACTAGCTTGATTGGCTATTACCCTCGACATGACTTGAGTACGGGTGACAAGAGCAGCGAGATACTAAAGTCTGTAAGGATGAAAGAGTCGCTGCTTGGAGTCGTGGAGGACATCCGAGTCCGCCGTGTTTGTACGGCTCCATTTCATCACACGTGCTGGCCAACACACAATCTCAGGCGGAGTTGAATGCGGCAACGAGTCAACGACGCGTTTTGCGGAATTTAGTGGTTAGCTAAATGTGTATTTTAATTTGAAGTAAATTATTCAATTTCGTCCATCTGCCATGCTTGAAGTTTAAACTGACCAAAACTTGAAATATCCCTCAATACTATGCTTGTTGACCATGCATCAAGTGTTATCTTACATTTAAACCAGGGTTTGGACAAGCTTTAAATTCCGGAAAATGCCTCGTGGATATCCCAACGGGAGGAGTTCGTCATCAACCACTCTCTTTGAATTTGGGTCCCGTTTCTGGGCCCGTTTATTCTCATCAACACGCCCACTGATCGGAGTACCAATTCGCAACGTGGCAATGGTTCAGACAAGAGCGCCTGAGTCGCAACAGAACCTCATGGTAGACCGCGCTTCCTTCATTTCGGGAATTGGATTCTGCCACAGATTGCCAAGTGGTAACTTCTGGCGGCCCACGTGTAGGGCACGGGAGCTCAACTATTTCGTGGGAATCATCGCTAACGGGCCCATGGGCCCCAGGCAAGTTATCGAGTGAGTGACAGCACCCTCACGGACGTTTTCCTGCCTTCGAGAAATGAATGGACTACGTCGTGGACTTGCGGTGCGTGTTGAAGTACAGCATGGAAGGTGATTGCCTTTCTGATCATATTTGAACTTGAACTTGACAGGTTGCTGATCTCAGTTTGTCTGCCAATCCGGCCAGCGAGACAATCATAGTTGGACTTGTGTACCCGGGCCTGTCCAGTCAGCTCGGCAAATCATATTTACCCATGCATATACTTGTAGGCATGAGTCCACGGCAGCCTGGGTCATGCATCTGAATCATGGCCATTTGATTGATCGCCAACCAAGTCAAGAGTACTACAACGATGCTACTGTGTCACAGGCTTCCGAGTCGTAGGACTTCGAAATAAGGAGAAGTCTTGACTGCAGCGTGGATTCCAGAAGGGTTTACTGGTACTAGTATATTTCACCAACCTCAGTCTGATTGGACGTCCCGACTGATACGGTGATACCACTAGGAGGGGCAATTACAATGGGTTGGGATGTTGACTGGCTCCCCGTCAGGTGAATCCCCACTTCGCGCAATTTTCACAAGTGGTCGGATCCCGATCATCTAGTACTTATCTGACTTCTGGGGTGACACTGGCTTCCAGGATGCTTCTCATTTCTGAGAACCCTTGATTTTAGAATGGTACTTCACTTCTCGCAGTCTTCACAAGTGGTCGGATCTCGATTACCTAGTGATTATCTGACTTCTGGGGCGACATTGGCTCTCAGGATACTGCTCATTTCTGAGAACCCTTGATTTCAGAATGGAACCCCACTTCACGCGATTTTCACCAGTGGTCAGATCTCAATCATGTAGTGCTTATCCCGGCCCTGTGCAAGGTCGGAAGCTAGCAGGTATGTACAATTTCCTTGAGGGTGCAGAACGGCTTTTCGATCTGATGTAAAATCACAGCCGTCAGAGGATCACGGTCTAAATTGTAGTTTGTACGTTTACCTTCTCCACGATCGCGTCATCTTCGCTTGGTGTCCGATTTCAAGCCGAAGTTCTACTCATTCATGTCGTCTGCTAGGGGATCACTGCGGTGCGATCAGTACGCAAAGATCACGGAAGAAATCAGCAGCCGACCAACATACCAGTCGAGACGCAATGGTCATGTATGTATACATCTCGACACATGCTATGGACCTTCGAGCTGATACGAATGCACATATCACGTAGGAAGACAGCAGCCGACCAAGACTCGGATACCAGCGCAAGTGTCATGGTTGCGTATGCATACTTCTCGATATATGACACGGACTCTCGAGCTGACACGAATGCACAGAGTTATGGGCGCAACAGGCACTGGTACGTTTACCATGGCCACATTGCACAGATTGTCTGACTCAGTTTTGTTCTCCCTTCTGGGCGCTAGGAAAGTCAACGGTAAGCGATCGACTTTGAGAACATCACGGCACACAAGCTTACATTGCATAAATGTGGTTCATCAACCAACTCACCTCTGACACGCGCATTCACATCGGCCATAATCCCGAGTCCGAAACATTCGACATCCAAACGGCCCGTTACGTCTGGCTTTGACGACTCTCGTGACGGTGTCACCGACACGGACATTCTTCAGCAAATCGTGGACTTTTTGGAGCCCGCGGAAGGGTAAGTGTGGTTTCCGCTTGCATCACGAAATTCTGATCATCTTTCATTGGGAGAGAACGACGGACGCTCAATGGAATCATCTACATGCACCGCATCTCGGATCCACGAGTTGGCGGGGTCTCACGCAAGAATCTCAGGATGCAATAGCCTCGAAAATGTTCGTATCGTCACCACAAACTGGAGCCGCGTGGAAAAAGAGGAGGGCGACAACAGGGAGGAGGCCCTGCGGACCGGGGAATTCAGGAATCTTATCAACGCTAAAGCCGACATGCGTCGTCATTTGAATACCACGGAGTCTGCTCAAGCGATCATGTCGGAGTTCATCCCACTCAAGGCCGTCACGATGCGGATCCAACGGGAGCTGGCAGATGGGAGGAAACTGGAAGATACGGCCGCCGAGGCCGTCCTCACTGCAGAGATGCGGGTCATGCAGGAGAAGCACGTAAAGGAGCTCGCGAACCTGAAGAAATAGATGGAGGACGCAGCGAAGGCGAACGATGACGCTCTACGTGCAGAGTTAGCTGAGGAGCGCAGAGCACTGGGGAAGAAGATGGCGCATGCCGAGGGGGATAGGCAAAGGTTGACGAGGGTCCTCGAGCAAACTCGTGCAGACTTGGCAGCCGCGCAATCAAAGTTTCGGGGGCTGCAACGACGTACCGAAGAAGGATTTATGGCTCTAAAGCGCGTTCAGGATAAGTTGTTCAAAGCGCCTTTATAGCCACTAAAAGATTATTTGTCGGCAAGTAAAGAGATTCTCCAATCCTCCCTGTGTTTTGCCTCTGTACTAGTATCTTTTGGTGATGAGTCTACTGTTGTATACTATACAATTCACGTCGTTCAATTGTCAGGTTTGGGGTGGACTCACTAATTCTCACAACAACAACCAGGGGTTTTCCTCAGGAGTGGCGAGCCAGTGGGCGAGCCGAGAAGCTACCCAGGGGTCGGCCACCGGAACAACCCTACCCGGGGCAGCAACGAGCGCGGTCGAACTGACCTATATGTCAAGTTCTTCTCCTCACTCACTTTGCAACGCAACGACGATGACAACGACGGACCTTCGTCCTCTCCCCGTCTGTCCCCACCTACCTCGAAACGCATTGTCAACGACATCCTGGCCGACGCGGGCTGCGGTAATGACGTGACGACGACGACGACGCGTCCTTGCCCTCCTTCGTCCCCACCCACCTCGAGACGCAACGACGACGATGCACCTTCGCCCTGTCCCTCAGGCCCAATGACTCGCCCTCGCCTTCACTCTCACTCTCACTTTCGTCCTCACCTACCTTGTAACGCAACGACGACGACGACAACGCACCCTCACCCTGTCCCTGTCCCTCACCCACCTCACAACGCAGCGATGATGACGACCCTGGGTGGAGGGTGTCCGTGCGGACTCGGAAGACAACCTTGCCCATCAGTGGCAGACGAAACAACAACTCAACAATAACCATGACGTTAAGACTAGGATGCTTATAGAAATCCACGCCTCTCCGGGTTGTTCGGTATCAAATGTGATAAATAAGAGAAGAGCGTGAGCCAGAGAGCCTAAGTACTAAGAGAAACCATGATTCTGAAAGCGTAGTTTGAATCGGAAGCAACGTGTGAAGTAGCCTGTTATACTAGTACGGGCTCCAAGCGGCGGCGCCTTGCCGCCTCGAGCTGAGCCCGCTCCAGCCCAGCCCTTGCCACCTGCTCCAACCTCGCCGCCTCGCGCCTTGCCGCCTTGAGTCGAGCCTCTTCCTCCTCGAGCTCCCTCATCGCTTCTCCGAGCTGCGTCGCCTCCTCGCGCCTTACCCCGTCGCTCCGCACCTTTACCCAAATCTTGCCGCGCTCATGCTTGTGCCCACCGTGATTGCACAAAACGCAAGGAAGGCCAAAGGCTTTTGTGAGATCATGGAACAACCTCCCAGCGCCCGCAATCGCTATGTTGTTATTCTCAAGGTCGACGCAGTTGCCAAGGTCGCTCCTACATTCTAAACATGCGTAAACCGTCCTGCCCGAACCCGAATTGACTAGTTCATATTTATCGCCATTGTACACTTTCCGCTATGTATGAGTTAGCCTAAGTGTACTTAAAGCGTCATCCGAATGAGCCTACCTGTGGAGCCATCTTTGCCTTCATTCGTTTCCTACCGGAATGGCGACGCAAAGGGAGAGCGTTGGGTATCACAATACGATCCGACGGGCTAGTCAAATAACAGGGTCAGTCAAGGCGTTAGTGACGGAGACTACTAACTGTAGATAAACTAACGTGTTCAAGGTATGTATGGGGACCCTAGTCGAATGCCGTCAAGGAGCGAACGGTATGTTCACCAGAACATTGAAAACTCACCTACTGATGCCGAGTTGCGCGTTTGGAGTGCAACGGCAGTCCGGGATGGCACTTTAAATAGGCTAATTCCACGAGGACGGCCATATCTCCTCCGTGTTCACAGAAGTCGAAAGGCACGCTCTACACACTGGCATGCAGAAGCATCATGCCATATCACAATGGAACTGTAGTACAGGAGCGAGATCGGCGAGACGATGCTAATTATTGACCCTGACCTTCTTCATCAGACGGCCAGTACGTAGCGCCCGATCGATCAGGACAATGCTGTATCATATGGAAGTCGGCGGTGATGAATTTTTGTTGAAGCGTAGTACCACCCACTTTCATAAGAACCGCGCATCACTCGGATCTTCAAACAACCACTGGCACATCACGGTGATGCAAACCCATCAGTGACTCACTGGGGCCAACTGCAGCGAAGCTCGGACTAGCGTCGTCTCGGGCCCTTGATTCAGACCCACCGCACAAGCTTTGAGAATGAATTCATCCATGATAACACGAGTGCGCCTATTGAAACCGTGTCCTGTCCTAGAATCGCTGACTTTAGCCACAACGGGGGGGATTCGAACCGGCTAAAACGTTTGCTGAGGGTGGCGCGTCGTGCACTCCCCCACTTTTTGTGCGAACTGTGGTACACTGAACCACTGGTCCAGTAGTACCGTTATCAGTGCTAGGTCAAAAGGGGGGACACCGTACGCGCTCTGCACGGCGTGGACGACGCGTATCTCGAGACCTTGCATTAGGATTAATATCGTTTGCATAGAGGCACACGGCACAACCGCCAACACACACAGCGCGCCGTTCCACAGTACCCGATCATCACAGTCTCTCGACGAGTCAGCGCTGGCGTTCTAACTCTGGACGCGGTGGTACGCGGGTGATGTAGATTACACGCTTCCAGGACGCATAAATCGCTTGGACACTCACTGACAAGACCAGGGTTCGCGACCGGTTCATTCCAACCCTGACGTGATCAGGCAAAGAAAGGCAGCAAAAAAAACAGCCTTCGACAGCCCACCTACACGCACCATTAGTTCATTTCGGCGATTCCCATTCCACCGAGCGTCTACTGGATTGAATCAGTGTCGGCGTTGTTTAGGGTGCCAAGAGCCGGAGGCAGTTTTGGAGATTATCATTCAACAAACGCCTGGGGATATTCCAAATGATATCAGTGATGGACGCCCATACTCTGAAAGAATGGAACCAGCTACAAGCACGTTGGACCGGGGAGGCCTGGCAAGGAGTGAGATGGGAGGCCGAGTCCTGGCAGGCGGTAGCAGGAGTCCTAGCGTAGTAGCTGGACTCCTGGACCTCGTAGTCTCATGTGCTTACGCGTAGTTGGCCAGATGCCATTGATCCTTGGTTCCGTCTACCCGCTGGCACGTCCTCGCGGCGGGAGCTCTCCATGGAGGGCGTAGGCAGCCTGGCCCTCTTCAACGTGTACAGTCGGTGATCGGAAGAGAAAATCCATGATTCCCCAATCGACTCAATCAGAAGTACTTGGTGGTGTTTGGGAGCATTGGAATATGAGGGAAACGACTCGGTTACTATTTCGAGTTGACTTCAAGCTCCGAACACCCCTGACTACATTCGTCCCAATCATGATCATCCTTCCCCCATGCAGGCAAGGCAGCCATGCGGCCGCACAGCAGACCCTTGTCGAGGAGGGCGAGCCAATGGACCACCCGAGTGCTTGCCCCCTCGCTCCGACACCTCTTTCTTCATTTTCCTGCTCACTCGCTCTCCTCGTCCTCATCCTCGCCAATGCTCAACGCATTCCATGCGGCCCTCGCAGGAATCGGATTGCCCTCTCCGTTCCCCCTGCCCGGGAACCCTTCGTCGTCTTTGCATTCCTCCGCGACCATTTCAGGTTCTTCTGTCGCTCCCACCCTTCTCCGTACGCGTTCTGCCGCTGTCATTGCGTCGTCTACGCGTTCGTACATCGACACACTCCCTTCGATACCCGCGTCTATAACGCTACAAATATCCAGGGCCCCATCACTTCGCGGTTCATGGTCTCAGTCATACCCCAATACCGGGCAGGGAGTAACATCACTGGACGAATTTATTTCTCGTAATGCCAATCTCGGAAAGAAATGTGCGTCCTCTGTGCTGCGTGTCATTCAGTAATCGATAGATTCCAATCCTCTAGATCGTGCACCAAATGCTCGCATCGTTTTCTGCCATGGATTCATGGGCTTCGACTCCATCTCGATTGGACTAGCGGTAGCATCTTTGCAGTTTTCTCATTGGGGAGGAATCAAGGAAGCTCTCGAAGCCAACGGCTGTCAGATCCTCATCACGCGTGTTCCCGCCACTTCTTCCCCAGTCGATCGCGCGAAGGTCCTTGAAAAGACTATTTCGGAAGCATATCCTGACAGAGACGTACATTTGATTGGCCATAGCATGGTATGTGCCTCGTTACCAACCTCTCGCCTCCTCACTAGGCCTCACTCGTCACGGTGTATCAGGGTGGTATCGATTGTCGCTATCTTATCACCCACCTCACTCAACGCACATTCCGTGTCCTCAGCCCGACCACCATTTCGACACCTCATCACGGTTGTTCCTTCGCCTCCCACTTCCTCTCTCTCACCTCTACTCGCCTTCCCGCTGAACTTACTCTCCTCCAGCTTCTCCCGAATGGAAATGGCGACGGAAAGGCCATTGAGTGTCTTACTAGGGATGCGATGAAGGAGTTTAACGACAACACGCCAAATGTAGACAGCATGAGGTACTTCAGCTGGGGAGCAGAGTATGAACCCGGGTCAATCGATCCTTGGAAGTGAGTTTATCACACCACCGCCTTCAAAAGATACTCACATTACTCCTCATTGTTCTCAGGTACCCTCATTCCGTCATAGCATCACAAGAGGGTGCGAACGACGGCATGGTACCCGTTCAGTCAGCGCAATGGGGCACGTATCTTGGTACGCTGCACAGCGTGAAACATATCGATCTGGCTGGTTGGACAGGAAGGCTTACCGGCAACCTTACCGGCCTTGTGGGTAGGGTTATTCTCCTTGATGACCATCTCTCGAATGAAGCCTTGATACTCGACGCGAAAATCAGGTCTCGGAGGCATGAATATGTTCGGTCACAGAAAAGACGCGGGATTTAGCGCAGAAGGGTTTTATGGTGGCATTGCGGATTTGCTGGCGCGTGTAGAAGAGGAGGGAGGATATGTCATTGGTGGGAGGCAGGAAAGGGGAACAAGAGGACAATAACTCGGCTACTCGCGACCCGACGCGAGACCATTTTATTTTCCCTTGCTACGGCAAAACATCGCGGCTTGGCTACCGCCGACCAAGAAACAAAGTCCCAGTGTTTATACCATGGGATAAGCAGAGAGGGCGAGTGTGATGGTTACAGAAGCAATGGCACAATGTGCACTATGGTGTGCGCTGTACTATCACTTTTGTACCCTCCTAGGGCGAGGACAACTTGAAGGATGCGTGAGGGTGTTGTCGTCACGTATTTTAGAGGACTTGAAGCTGCACAGCGACGGCTATATCACTGGCTTTTACTAGTTACCACTTCCCCTACATCTCCTTTTATGGTACCGCGCTGCTCATGCGCCTCACTCCACTCGCTACTCTTCTTTCCTTCCAGGCTCGTACTCGAGGTAAGCCATTATATCCACTGTATTCACTCCTTTACTCATGTAGCCTTACCCATTCCTTAGTCGGTCACCCTCCGGTCACTCCAACACATCAATCAATACTCAATTCGCCTCGTGGCGGGCCTTATGGTAACCAGCTTTAAGACCGGAAAATTCTGATCGTAGCGACACCCGCACACCCCACGTTGCCATCTCTGTTGCAGTAAGCGCAAAAAAAGAAACGAAGTGGTTTGAGACTTGTTGCTGAGCTCGCAGCTCAACTGGATGATGGAGAGGCACCAAGTTGTACCATTCCCAGGGTGCCAAGAACAAGCGCCCGCTCGTACCCGAGCCTCTTGCATCGAGCCGATAGCCATGACCCTCCCAACCCTCCCCGCCGTCCAGCGCGTAGCACAGATACAGACGTTCGGCGAGCCCTTGGCTCTCCTCGCTGCACATCCCATTCCGGATCCGACGCAGCTTCAACTGAACCAATGTCTCGTCAAGATCGAGTATGCAGGCGTCTGCCAAAGCGACCTCCACGCCCGTAATGGCGATTGGTTGCACAAACCGACGTTGCCGCGCATCGGTGGGCACGAAGGGGTGGGCACCATTGTGGCCATCGGTACTGGACCGGCAGATAGCCCAGTTAGCGTGGGAGACAGGGTTGGGCTCAAGTGGATCGCGCGGGCGTGCCTGCACTGTGAAGATTGTCGTACGGGTAGCGAGTCGAGTGAGTACAGCCAGTACTTCGTATCTCTATCGAGGCATGCATCAGTAGCGCTGGGAGAACCCGATCGAACTTTGATCATTTCTGACATATCTTATCGCTAGGTTGCTCCACGCGACTGACCCACGGCTACACCACGGACGGGACCTTTGCTGAATATGTGGTGAGCCTATATCTCCAAAGTTTCTCTCCGTGTTGAGTAATCGATTCTGCCCTCTAAGATTGCATGGACCTATTATGTGACTCCAATTCCTAAGTCGCTTGATAGTGCAGCTGCGACTTCTATCTTGTGTGCTGTAAGCCCCAATCCCGTTTACCTTTCTTCTACGCAAACCCATTTTCGCATCTCGCTCTAGGGCCTGACAGTTTACAAAGGCCTCAAGTGCATCAGGACGCTGCCAAGCAGCTGGCTCGCGATTCCTGGTGCAGGCGGCGGTCTCGGACATCTCGGTAAGCATATTTCCATCCCTATTTCTCCGCACTGCTCAACTCAAACACTCCTCGATCCAGCGATCCAATATGCCGTCGCGATGGGGTTCCGTGTCATCGCCATAGGCATGTCCCCTTACCGATAATTATCGCCCCACTTTTTTTCACGCGCGTGCATAGACAGCGGTGAGGAGAAGCGTAAACTGTGCCTCTCCCTCGGCGCCGAGAAATGGATCGATTTCAAGGAAAGCGGGGACGCCCTCGTCCAGAATGTCATCGCCGCTGCGGATGGGCTTGGTCCCCAAGCGACTATCGTTGCAGCCGACGTAGTAAGCATTTTCATCTCCTCGTCGTGCTGAT
>JBBPOC010000404.1:0-18064 GCA_038091235.1 Tylopilus rubrobrunneus | reverse complement strand
TCTCCACCGTGGCGATGGTGCTGGGGGGAACTGAAGCCATGGAGTCAATAAACATGAGAATGATCAATGATATCGATACATACTGCCGCATTCTGCGTCATAATTCCATAAAATGTGTTGATATGACGCGAACCGCCCCAAATCTTCGTCCGGATCCTCCAAAGCTGTCCCAATGAGGCGTTTAAGTATCTGTATAATTCCCTGCGCGGTGTTGTTTTACTATGTATCCAACACTGTCATTGGAGTTGTCTTACCTCTTTGTTTCCCGTATGAAGATCACCGAGAACATGGAGTTCGATCAGAAGTGATACCGGATTGCATGTTTCGCGATGATTCATGGTTTTCTCAGAGTCCTTGGATACCCACTACAATAGATAATCAGAATATGGTAAAGAATAACGTCAATGCTTTCTCACTTCTTTGACTTGACGAGATATATGCACCAGTCGCTCGTTCTTAGCTGGCTTCAGGTGCATTGGCAGGGTTGCAACAGCAAGGATTTCTAGTTGCTCTTGACGCGACACTAAGTATATAGGTCAAGCCACGGGGGACCCCTCAAAATTCAATGATCCTAGCATACCTGGTCCTAAAACTTCCAGAGGCAAACAGGCTAACGACCTAATTTCTAGCGATGTAATATCCGTGGGCCGCATTGTCCGTAGTTGCGACCACATGTCAACTAATCCAAGACCAGACGACGGAGAGACCGCGTCCTCGAGAACAGCGGACATGTGAGCAAGACGGTGGTAGATGGGGGAATGATTATGGAGCGCTTCCGAGATTAGCTTCGATAGTACTTGAACGCAGGAGTAGTCGAAGTCCGCATGAGCGAGAACCTGTCGAAGTTCTCTCGAAATCTCGAGCAGGTTTGTTGATATTCTGTACTCCTGGAGGTGGCTTTGTAAAGCAGTCTCGGCGTTTAGAAGGGCATACTTACTGATCGGGAAGCAGATGACCCAGAGATCAACTCTTCGAGTGTCTTCTGAGCAACCACTCGTACTTCCGAAAGCACTGTCTGCAAAGCCTCCGTCAGATCCGACGAGCATCTAGCCAATGCGCTAATGGATGAACTGTTTGACTGCCCCCGCCTAGTATCCTCGCTCTTATCGATGAGGAGGGCAGCGAAGAGCTGCAGGATTTCGAGTTTTGTCGCGTGGTGTGAGCAATATTCTGCGTGTTCTGTACAGCATGGGCATGGTGGATAAATCATGAAATCATCCATTGGCTATATATGCAGATTGAGTACATAGATGCAAAATAGCGGAAGCAAGTTCCGCCTATCGTATGAGCACTGACCAGCATATCATCAAGCGAGGACGAGACAACAGGGGAGATTCCCTTCACCCTTAAAGCAAGCCTTCTGGAGACCTCACTGAAAGCGGGGTCTGCAAGAACAGAACACAAGAGTCCGTTGGAAGACGAAAATGCAAGGTAACGCTTGAAGAACGAGTGGAGGTGCGGGGGGAACGACCTGATAGCGAAATGCACAAGCGCCCTTGACATTTGAAGATTGGACTGATTTATAATTGGCGCATGGACGACCAGGGAAGACAAAGCCGAATCGTGGTCAACAGCAACGGACGGCAGAGACTGAGATGGACTATGGGGGGACACCATCCGGATACCCCGACGTACTTGTTCGTGGAATGTGTAAGGAGTTGTCGCCGAGCTGACAGGGAGGCGAGAGTGTGCGAGTATGCGGGACAGGTCTTCTTCGGTAAAGGAAGTCAACAATGAAACCTCCAAGCTACGATTGCGCATCGCTCTGGACAGCTCGCCATATTGAGGGTCCACGGTCATGAGCAAACGGAAATTCGGATGCGGTCTCAATATCTGTACCTCGCCATTGACGAAGCCCCGTTCAGTTAACACCAACCGGCCGTTTGGTTCGCAGAGGGAGTTGAGTCGGTCGAGGACAGAAGCATTGCACATATTCGCGCCATCGAGAACAAGCCAATGACCATTCTTCATCGCCCGTACCAATGGACCATCGATCCACTCGAACCGACCTCTCGTTGAGCCGACTTGAGCTAGGTCCTGGAGTCTGCTATTCAAATCTCGCCGAGCTGCGTCGAGGGAGGAGTCATCGCTGTCAATGCTTGACAGCTCAGTCAAAAGCCCAGAGAGAAGTTGTAAAATCGATGCGGATGTTCGTTGGCCAGAGGTCAGTTCCCGCGCTACGAGTGCTCGGTACTGATACCTTGAAGTGACTCCACAGATAGAACGGGCAAACGCATCGGTGAGCCGGACTGCTTCTTCTGCGATTGCCACGATGCGTGCTAAATGATCGACTTGTTCGAAACCGCCCAAGATATCTGTCGTGTCAGTTGCTTTGGAGATATAGACTTCATCAAGATGATTGCCTGAAAGATTAGCGAGAGTTCTAATGAGGTTCGTTTTGCCACTGTTGTGGGAGCCAGTCACGACAACTAGCCATGATTGGGAGAGGCATGCACCGATAGCTTCAATCGCTGAAAGATGTACCTGCAAAACGTCGGACGTTCTATGAGGCAAAGTCACGTTGTGCCTCCTCGTGCTGTAGTAACCAAACTGTAGGTGCGAACTTGATACGACCGGGTAGGGGTTAGGAATGGGCGGCAAATCTGAGGTCAAGAAAACTTCATCGAAAATGGTTTGGGCGCTGGCACGATCTTGCAAGTTTCTGAACCTGTTAAAGTAGACGATACGGGCAAGGTGTCGGGGATGGATAGTTGTGCCGGATACTCGCGAAAGTTCACCCCAACGAATAATATCACGGAGATTGAATTCCCAAGGACCGCCTTCTCGACCGAAGGTCCGTTTTTCGACGACTTCGTGATTTAAGCGTGCGTTGAATGCAATCATGGCACGGAGGATGCGCTCGTCGCATTCCTTGTGCTGGTCCCGACAGACAATCAACATATCATCGGGAGTAAGCTCCTCCAGGTAAACCTTCGTGAAGCGATCGAGGAAGGATTTTGGAAGACCTTTCCTACCGCCTCCTTGATGTAACGGGTTCTGAGCAGCAAAGACTCGGAAGGAGGGATGCCGGGTAAAACTGCGCCCCAGCTCGGGTATGTAAACCGTACCACGATGATCCAGTACCGCGTTCAAGCCTTCAAGGACAGCTTGAGGGGCGAGATTCATCTCGTCCAGAAGAACCCAATGACCTTGTTGCAGGGCTTGCAGGAACTCGGCCGATTTCCAAGCAAACTCTCCCGGCGCGCCATTTTCCACCGGTAGGTCAGACCCAAACAAGTCTATCAGGTCGGTCTGGTCGGAAAGGTTGATACGACACAGGTGGTACCCAGCGATCTTCGCCAAGGCAGTAATGAGGGAGGTTTTCCCAACCCCAGGGCTCCCTTCTAGAAGGATTGGCTTGTGAACTTCGCAGGCCCTAGTCACCCGAAGAGCGTTCTCGCAAGCAGTCGGTGCCTGAAGATTGAAGCCGGGCGTCGCGGCGTTTGCTGGTCCCTTGGGCAGAGTGAAAGGACCGAACTGAGCGAGGTTAGATGGATCACAGGGGGCACGGGGCATGTCGCGTATATCGAGAAGGACGAGTTTGCGCAACATAAGAACAGCCTCGTCCTTGATCTGTTGAAGGGTCTGCAGTGGATATGTCGCCGTTTGCGGCAAGGACCCCAATCCGTCTAGAAATGTCATGTGGGCTCCATGGTGCTGGATTACAAATGAATACTACGGTTCACTCGGTAAAAAAAGTTCGCAAACTCACAAAAATCTCGCCTAATGGTATTGCGTCGTCTCTATTAGAAGTAAAGATGGCATTTGAGAATGCTACCCAGGCCTGGAGAGAAGAGTGAGACACGAATGGCTAGATGGATTCCACGGTCATTACTTACCAACATGTCCCGTAATGTACAAATAGAACGATCGCCAACTCTCTCGCGCAACCAGTCAGTAAACCGTAAGAGCGGGGAGGTGAAGACTTTCAATGCGTCATGGGCCCAGGAATGCTCGATAATCATACGCAGGTCAGAGAGGTCATCGACTGGGGGTACCCAAATCTCCGTAAAACGATTCCGAAGCGCAGGGGATAGCTCCTTCTTCCCATAATCCCCACCTGGATTCATCGTCGCGAGAAGCTTGAAGGCATCGTCTGCTCGTACAGCAGGATATTCTCCATCTGTGCCCCCTCGCTCAGCAAGCACAACGGTGCGGGAGGGCTCTAGCACGCTGTTAAGCCTTTCAAGTACTGAGTCGTCGGCCAACGAGATCTCATCAAGTAGGAAGACATCGCCACCGCGCATGGCTTGGATGAGGGGACCGTCGTGCCATTCGAACAGGGACTCTGACATGATAAGGCTCTTTTGAGATTCCCGGAGAGCGGCTGCCAGCGATGAGTCGAGATCCATCCTCAATAAGGCGGAGATCTGGTGGAGCATTCCTTGAGTATCCGTGGGTGGGTTGGCGATATCGGCACGAGCGAGGAGACATGATACATCGCAACGGACACTAGAAGAAGCGATTCCGCGATTGCGCACTGGTCGCAAGCCTCCGATCAGGTCTGCCGTTTCCGTATTTTGATGACAACTGAGCGTGTGCAGGGGCTTGGACATGACTTCAGCGTAGAGTTGGCAAACAGACGTCTTGCCGGAGCCAGTCTCTCCCACCAGTAAAACCGGTTCGTTGAACCTCAACGCCCTAGAAACCAAAACAAAGAGACGTCGCATCGCGTGAGTCCAGACGACCTGTGCGGTTGAAGGTACAGGGCAGCCGATGTATGCTTCCGTTGCACCGCCTTGCAAATCGTACAACGAGTTCTCGTCGATACGGACCTTCATGACAGTCTCTATGACCTCCTTGACCACGAGTTTATCTTCGATGCGCCGAGCTCGTTCTGCGAGAAGCATGTAACCGTTTTCCGCAAGTTCTTGGTAGCCTATGGCGTCCCTCCCGGCCCATCTGAACAGGTCTCGGAGGGTGACGAAGCCCTGATTACTTTCGAAAACACGTCCAGTCTGACGGCGTTTCTGCAGTTCCCGGAAAACGGTGACGATCCTTTGCCCATAGGAGGGGGCAATTCGACATCGCTGGCACAGGATGGACTCTAGTTCCGCTTGTGGTACATTCTGGAAGTGAACTTCGAGGAAACGATTGCGGAAGGCACGCGACAAGACTTTCCGACCGCCGTATAAACCCGGGGGATTTTGGGTAGCAAACAACATGAAGTGAGGATGAGGGCGGACCACTTCATGGGTTTCCGATATGACCAGCTCGCGGTTGTCATCTAGCAGTCGATTGAGAGCTTCAAGGACCTCGGTTGGTGCAAGGTTCAACTCGTCCAATACGATCCAATGGCCGTGCCGAAGAGCGTGGACAAGTAGACCATCTTTGAATACCAACTTGCCGGTGGCTGGATCGGAAACATAAGACCCAATGTACTCCTGAATATCGGTATGCTCGTGGTTATTGATACGGATGAATTGATGACCAATTCGGCGGGCAAGGTATTCAACTGCACTGGTTTTTCCGCTGGACGTTGGGCCTTCGATGAGCACCGGAAAACGGCGGGTGAGGACAATGCGGGCAAGATCAATTAGCTTCTTCTCCACAGAGGGAGTCATGATGTAGTCCTCCACGGGATCGACGTGAAGTGGACCTTTCTCCAAGTAAAACGGACCAAGCTTGACAAACTCGTCGGCAGAGGGAGAACTGGGATGGGAAGGCTCCTTTGCCAACAAGGATTTAGGATTACGGACTCCGGAAAGAATGTGTTTGTGTGCAAGATCCGTGGCAGCATCCGCACTGGGCCCATCGAGCACCATGGTGAATGCCATCAGACAGCCTTCCCATAGTGCTCGCCGAAGACCATACATTGAGGAGATGTCGGCCGCGAAAGTGAGACCACGGGCAAGTGTGCGCATGCTATAGTGAGGATGATGATTTGATCCGTCAGCCAACCGGCGATCCTCTGCCAATTGTTTAACAACGGTATAAAAGTCGGCAACATTCATGATAGCAGCTTTATCTCCGACTGCGCAGTGACCGATGTATTGCTGAATGATACTGAGAAGAGTTTCACGGTCTGCGTCCGGCGGGGGAACGTCAATCTCGGTGAACCGTGCCCTGATGTTAGGAAGAAGGTCTTTTTTTCCGACGTCTGTCGCGGGATTCATACAGGCGAAGAGGCGGAAATCATGGTGGCGAGGAATTACTTCCAAGGAACCCTTCTCTGTCAAAGTAATGGATGCTGTTGGGCCGCTAAGTAGACCGGTGATGCATTCAAGGGTTTCTGGGCTGGCCAAGTTGATCTCATCGAGAAGGATCCTGGTAATAGATCAAATACCAGCCTGGTGAATAGTGAATGTAAGTAGCCCACCAGTCGCCAGACCGGAGTGCCTTGACGAGAGGGCCCTCCACAAAGTCAAAAGCAAATTTGCTGTGTCCTTGAGCATGTTGGATATCGAATTCATCGACACCACGTTGGAACTTGTCCCATGCCTCTGCGGACTGTCGAAACAGTGTTTGATCAAGTTTTCTCCTCTTCCTTGGTCCATCCCGTGCTTCTGCGGAGGCGAGAAGAGGCTCCCTAGGAAGATATTACGGGACGCCAGTACTATTTCATTTTCAATACTCACTCGGCATCCTCAGTGAATTTTGACTCGATACGCTCCTTGGCAAGCCGCACCGACTCTCGCCAAAGAACCACCACTCTCCTCCACTTTCCCTCATGGACTGCTTTTCTGACGGATTCCTCGAACTTGACATTCTTCTTCCGACTGAAGGTATTTCCAAAAAGCTCCAAAAATTCCGCATGAAGCTTCGAGGCAGGAATACGGGGATCAACTGGTTTAAAGCCCCCGAGTAGGTCCGAGGATTCCGTTTGATGGGAAAGGTTGAGCGAAACCAGGGGGCGACGGAGCAAAGCAGCGAGGTGAGTGATTGCGCTAGTTTTTCCGGTTCCAGTCTCTCCAGTTAACAGTACAGGCTCGCAAAGGGATATGGCAGCGGCAATTCGTGAAAGGAGACATACTGCGGGTTTGTGCAGCGCGAAGGGACGGGTTGGTGTATTGAGAAACATCGGTTTGGGAGGTCGAGCGGGGAGACGTACGCGGCCGACACGGACAGCAACGATATCACTGTTTCCATCTCTCTCCTCCTCGAATACCGGAATCCGTCCAGAGAGAACCCACTGACAACGTTCAAGGTCCAGGCCAATATGGTCAGCAACGAGAGCAACGATACGATCAGAATGGGCCCGAGCCGGTGTTGTAAGGACGCCTGCGCCAAAGAAGACATCCCTAGCTTCGAGGAAAAGTTCCTCCCGGAAAGTAAGATTTGGAAAGATTGCGGCGATGGGAGCAACGCCTTGATCGGAGGTCGCCAATTGCGCGGAACCATGAGATGAAGGAATGAGGCACTCCACCCGACGACAGTACTTCTCCAACTCCCTCAGACCAATAGATCTACTTGAGGCCGCCGTTCCCAGTGTCTGAATCTCAGCCCACATTTGAATAATCGCCCTCGCAAGCGCTTCCTTCAATCGAGGATACCGCGATTCAACAATCATCCTGACTTCATCTGACGACGGCGCGTTGACAATAAGCTCCTGGAACTTGTGTGCCCCATAGAAGATTGGAGTTGGAAAGCTCCCGCTCGTAGATGGAACAACCGAACGTGTTGCGAAAACGGCAAAGCGTTCGGAGGCCCTCACTCTGCCTCTATTGGGAACATCTATGCTCGCGCGGTTGCCAATCCACGTGCCAGGAGCCAGAGACTCGGCAAGAGGCTTGATAAGTCCCAAAACCTCCATGCTTGCACGGTCAATATCCTTGAAGACCAACCATTTCCCTTCTTTCATGGCACGAACAAGTACACCATCTTTCCACTCAAATGTGCCGAGATGTGTCGGAGAGGAAACGTAGGATCCAAGCAATGAGCGAGGGTCAAGCGAGGTATCCGCAAGATTGACAGTAACAACCTGGTCATTCGCTTCGGGGTAAAGCACAGAGGCCAGCTGCGAGAGGAAAAGTGACTTTCCAGACGAGGGAGGTGAAGTAATGAGAGCGGGTAAGCGGAGGGAAGTAAGTATTGCTAGCCGTTGCAAGGCTTCAATCGCCGAAGGCGTTGCGACTACTTCTGCGGAGGGCAGACAGGAAGGAGAGGACTTGAGCATAAGTACGCCATGGACATTGGCAATCCACGGGCTAGAAAAAATATTTTAGAGCATGATACGAATATCTCAAGGGGAAAAACCTAACGATAAATCGTGGTTGGTCAAGTGTTGTATGTTATCACCTTCAGAAGACCAGAAGTCAGAATTGGTAGCGAGAGAGTTGCGCCCTTGATGTATTCGTTCGAGTTCCAGAACAGGCATTAACCATCCATCGATGGCAATCCGACTCCCATCGATACGATAACCGTACGCGAGTGGGCATTCGACTACACCGGGTTCACCGAGAACTCGTCTTTCTAACCGGACGCGTTCCGCTTCGGCCATGCCCGTGTGCAGTGAATAACATCGAATGGCTAGATACTTGACAGTAGCGTCGGGGTGGGGCGTAGTGAAGAGCATTGATAGATGTGATATGGGCCATAGGAGGTCACCAGGGAGCAGGCGGTTGGCTCGAAGCAGGCGGTAGTAAGCAAGGAGTAGGTGATGTAGACGTATTGTGTCCAAGGTATCAATCGATGGGCTTGCTTCGACAAGATTCAGTGGGCCCTGCAAGAAGTACGGCTGGCGCAAAAATGCAGACAAAATTCTATAGGACAATTAAGGATATGAAAAAGAAGATCCAAGAGGACTCACGGAAAAAGTTCTTCGTGATATTCTATCAACATACACAAAGCGATGAACGTGTCCTCGAGGTGCTCCTGGTCATCCAGCCATCTTGCACACAGGTCGGTCAATAAGGGACGAAATAGGTCTGATATTGACTCGGTAAGAGAGGGAACTGCTAGCAGCCGCGATAACGTTGAAAGCAAAGCCTTGGGCGATGACGCAAGAGAAATCTGGCTCGCGTAAGCAGAGTCTGGAGGTAAGATGGCGAGCAATGCTCGTGTTTGTTTTGAGAGGTCTATGGCGAGCGGATCGTGGAGTAAAGTGTTGGATGGCATCATTGTTATAAGATTATGCTTCAAGTTGAGCGCGTCGTCCCGGTCGATGTCGAGACGAAGAAAAAAAGAGTCACTCTTCGCGATGCTTTACTTCATGCACGTGACTGCAAATTCACGTCAATACTACGCTTTCCTTTTATGGGTTATCGATAATTGTGGTGCTTCAACAAGGCCATCCGAGTCATCGACTTTTGTTGCTTCTCTCAAGCTAGCGTCATCTGCCCTTTTTGTCGCACAGAAATGGTCAAAAATTCGAAAGTCCTAGACATCAGAGGCCAAAGTCTCAAGCTCAACACTGCTTCAGACGTTGTACCACTTCTCGAAGGCTACGACCCCACATTGATCGAAGAGGTTCATCTGGGAGGCAATACCATCGGCATCGAAGCTGCAAAGGAATTTGCAGAGTTTCTCGAGAAAACGCAACATTTGAAGGTACTTCTTCCTGACCGTCCTGTCTTTCCCTTTGTTTCCTGACTGTGCATGAGGTCGCGGACTTTGCTGATATCTTCACCGGTCGTCTCATCTCCGAGATACCGGATGCGCTCAAGGCTCTATGCGATGCCGTCGAACCAAAGTCGACCCTCGTGGAAATTAACCTCAGTGACAATGCCTTTGGCGTTCGCTCTGTTGAGCCCCTACGCAACCTTCTCGAAAACAACCGTTTTGAGATCCTCCGGCTCAATAATAACGGCCTCGGTCCAGAAGCAGGTATCTTGATTGCCAACTGGCTGAAGAAGTCCGCAGAGTTGAGTAAGGAGAAGGGCTTAACGTCAAACTTGAGGACGGTCATTTGTGGCAGAAATAGACTCGAAAACGGATCTGCGCCGGCATGGGCAGATGCTTTCGCTGAGCACGGCACGCTGGTGGAGGTTAGGCTTCCGCAGAATGCCATCTGGACTGACGGGATAAAGGCACTTGCTGAAGGTCTATCCAAGTGCCCAAGTTTGCGGCATCTCGATCTTCAGGACAACACATTCATCAAGGATGGGTCCAAGGCAGCCATCGATGCTTGGGTCCATGCCCTGCCGAAGTTATCTGCCTTAGAGACCCTCGTTTTTTCAGACTGCGTACTGTCGGAGGAAGATGATGATGGAGTGCCACCACCCCTGGAAAAGCTCGTAGACGGATCAAACCAGAAGCTGGTGGCACTGGTGCTTCAGAATAACAACCTCAATGCGTCGACGTTCAAGCTCTTCGCGAAGTCGCTAGATTCCTTACCCAAGCTGAGGAGGTTGGAACTACAATGGAATGATGTTGAGGAAGATTCAGAAGACGACATCGAGGCCATCCGGCGAATCATGAAGCAACGCAATGGAAAATTCTTCGCGTACGAGGAGGAGGAGGAGGAGGAGGAGGAAGAGGAGGAAAAAGAGGAGGAGGAAAAAGAGGAGGAAAAAGAGGATGTGGTGGTGGTGAAAGAGGTGAAAAGGGAAAAGGAGGAGGATGAAGAGGAAGAGAAAGAGAAAGCAGAGAAAAGGACAGAAGAGGAAGCAGAGCTTGAGGAAGGTGGGGCTAAAGACGCAAAAGAGCAAGCACTATCCGAGGAAGCGCGGAGGCTCGAAGCGGATGTGAGCAGACTTGCTGACATTATGAGCAAAGTCACTATCCATTGACTTGCTTAGCCGCCCATCGCTCCGCTTATCAGTTGCAAGTTGTTTATATTGCTGCAACTATTGCATGCTGGTTAGAAGGGCCATTGAGTATGTGTATACCATTTATTGTATTACGAGTGGAGGACTCAGATTCCGTTGAACAATGCATGGATGAGAGGATAACTAGAATCAAAAGAGATATAACTACCATGATACTCACCCGTATGATGAACTGAAAAACAAGCTGCCACACAAAAATCAACTACAAGTGAACTCCCACCATCTGATCTGGGTTAGGCTCACCAAGAAATTACTAGTGATAGGCGCATCCACCCCCGGACTTCCATCCATCAAACCAGGTTTGAATGTTGTCCGATAGCAGCTTTGGTCATGCAGTGAGTACATGATCACTCGTCCTTTTCCAGTCCTTGTATCATTCGGAACAGCCTGAGTTATCAAAGATCTTTTCGATAAACCGAGGATAAGGTACCAACCCGATCGCCTCGGTGAAAGAAAGGAGTACTGCAACTTGAAGAGGTCTTGTCTTCTCGGACAACAGAAAACTCACCAGGCAAGATGGTGTGATAGCGGGGATCATTATATTCCCAATCTGAGGATGAGGACGGTTAGGGGTTACGGAGGAAACAATTTCCTGGAAATCCAACTTACTGCAAAAGCTCCATAGCGAGTTTCTTGCAGAAGGAGAAGAGGGTCCTTGGTATCGACTAACTGTAAAAAATAACGGGCAATTCACAGTACAACGGGTAGCCGGAAGAACACACAATCAACGGTTTTCAGGAAGTGGTCGTCAACGGCAATGATTGATGCGATCACTGATGCAAAGAAGGCGTGAGTCATCGCTCGCCGTACTCCATACTACCAGTGCGAATCGATGGTACGGAAAGATGACCATTTCTCCTGAAGGCGTCCATTGTAGCTGCCGGTCCACACCAGACGAGATGAATATTATCTCTATCACCAAATCCTACGTGTAAGCCTTGAGAGGAGGCAGATCACTTGAAGGGGAGTTACATATGTGTGCGTCGTGTAGTGTACTTCGCTAACGTCCATGTCGCAAGACCCAAGTATCTCCTTGACGTCTAGGCGTTCGAATTCCCAAAAACTCGACAAGGAAGTTACTTCGTGACGATGAGCGCTTGAGCTGCAAATAACTGCCATTTTTGTACTCGAATCTTTCTTCTAGCAGTGCTCCTAGGTCGTACTGCATTGCGGTAAGAAGCCAGGATCTACAAACAGACTACTGGAACCTCAGCGACTCGGCGGATGTGAGCCGGCTGCTGCCAGACCTCGGTTCCTTCTCCCTTCAAAGATGGTCGATGAGAGATTGCCAATGGTACGAGAAAAAATGACCACCAACTAATATAGGTACTATCTCCAAGCGTTCGAATGACAGCAGCATAGTCTCGCAGAAGGCGTCTTCTTCTGGAACGATCATAAAGTCTCCAGCAAAATCCACTTCTCCAAGAAGTTCGTGTGTCAAATCCGAAGAATGGGTGCCGCGGAGGCACCTAACCAAGCGCACAGCCTGCAGCAAGGCATAGCCAAATTGGTTGTGGGCTACAGCGCCAAGTATAGGGTTGGGGCGACATCGGAAGGTATAGTAAACAAAACCTTGAGGATAAAACGAATGCCCGCGAGCTCTGGAAATCAGGTAGAGTTGTTAGAAAGCAGTCCGCCGTGAGATCAGTGTTACAAGGAAATCCCCCCCCCCCCGAAATGGAATCACGATAAAACCTAGTCCGAGATCATGTTGGTGAACATGACTTTGTTCACAATCAGCGTTGAATATGATCGAGGACTGTTGTGGACTCGCCAATTTGCGATCCAGGCTGTTACTTTTCTTCCAAGCTGAAAATACCACTCCCACCCAAGCGTACGAAGCAAGGGATCCTTATTTATCCGGGGACTTAATGGTTATCGTATCAGCGCTGTAAAATTTGCCGGGGCAATACAAGGACACTGGGAATCCGACCAGCACCCTGAGCAATTTAGAATTCCACACCCACGTCAATGAGTGGATACCGGCACATGAGCACTATCGCGCTCGGCAGTCCGCGGACTTTGGGTCGACTTGAAAGCAAGGATCAGATTGACAATGAATAGATGAGTCGCATTGCCAGGCATTGAGGCATGTCGACAAACCGATTTTGAATCAGGGATGGCCAGCAACCAGTATCATGGACTTGTCAGTCTCAGAGGGGCCATCGTCACTGCAATGTCTTGGAACAGGCAAAGATAAAGTTGGTACTACCTTGCCTTACAAACCATCCACCTGCCTTCGACCCCTTCCTTGGGTTGAAGGTGCCCATCCTGGCACCTTTTCCGCACCCATTCATCGAATCGCATAACAGTCGCCTCGGAGCCAAAACTGTCGAAGAAGAGTCGCTTTCCCAGCCACATCTGCGTCTCGTCCGACGATGAGAGTTCCCGGTACGCATTTCGGAGGACTCTCCATGCCTCGTCGCGCACCTTAAACCGGAGCTGGGAGACTAATGCAAGTACTGCGTTCCGAGGCAAATCGTGGGACACAGCTGTAGTTTGGGCATCCGAGGATGGCATCGGCCGAGACGAGGGAAGTAAACGCTCGAATGCATCAGGATGAGACAACCTCTCGAATTGAACAAAATTTGAGGTTCGCGTGCTGCGAGCTAATGTCGAAATCCATAAATATGCGCTGGATGATCGCTCCAGTAAATTGGGAACAAGATATTTTATCTGCTGGAGATAGGTCTGTTGGGAAGGGAAGGAGATGACGAGATGGTGGATGAGCAGAATTAGGGTAGTAATGAGGCGGAATGGCTGGGGAGCGGAAACTGCTGAATAGATATGGGGCACAAGACGAGACAAGATGGCGGTTGTTTGCACTGGCGAGTCGAAGATGACCGACAAGTAAAGTGAGGTCTCGTAAACTGCATCAATGGTTGAGCACCGTTATGGACCCCCAGATCAACCCACAAACCTTCCATCGCAAAACCATCTGTCCGGCCAGACGCGAAGAGACCTTCACGAAGTTTTCCTGTATGCGCGGCTAGTTAATGCACCACCCCATGACAACCTCGACCTCACTCACGAAACAATATCAATATGTTCTCTTGGCTGTCCTTCTTTTGTTTTTGCACCGACTCTAACTGGGGTTTTGTAGAACTAGCCCCGTACATGTCCCAGAACGTTCTGAGCTACGTCAAAGGTTGCGTCTTGGTATCATGGCAGCCCGTCAGAGAACCAGATTGAGACCGCAACTCACCTTCTTGTCGATAAAGGATCTGAATTCTTCCTGCACAATGCACTCCTTCAACCTAGGCGGAATCAGTGCCACTGCCGTGAAAAGGAACCATTACTGAACCCACATGTCACCATCTTTTTCAAGTCCACTGCTACGACTAACAGAGGCAACAAGTTCCATGCGTCGACCATGATCGTTTGAGTCGTTATCTCGTCCGCCCCGTCCGACGGCGTTTGGTGGTTCTCTAAGCTGGGCGTTCGACTGAACAGCGCGTCGACTTCGCCCCCGTGATGCCCGGCCAGATGATCTCATACGCCTCAGTTTGTGGTGGTAGATGGGTAAGAATCTCACTGGCAATTCAAATTCAATTCAAATCCGATCTGTGACAACCTGGAGTTTCTCGGCTAGTGAATTTGAGCCATGTCACTGCCTCTAAGCAGTAATAGCACCGTCTTTCCTCCCCCGGCCCTGTCAATCATGGGCCACCGACATCTATCATAGTAGGCCATGGCTAGCAGGGAGGTGATCGCAAGTACATGAAACGAATAACTTCCCAGACTCGGCTGCACTTTGGACGTGTTTGTCATAGTGGGTCCATTTCCCACTTACCAAGTAACGGCTTGTCGGTGGGCACGAAGTTCACACAGCCGCCGCCCAGGCCCGGATTTCCTTCATCTTCGGGTGAGCAGTAACACTTTCACTGTGAACAACGATTTTTAAAAATTCAGTCAAAGTTCTACATACAGTCATCAGATCTAGTTTCATCTAGTCATGGAATATCGAGTTGTCGTGACAAGCCGTAATCACCCAGTTCCTTCAAAGCCATTCTCCCTTGAAAGCCCAGAGATAGATAGTCTTGACGATGTGAACGACCAAAGCGTAGCCTACGATCATGGCGAGCAGGTAGGTATAGAACATTGGTTCAGGAGGCGTCATTTGCAGGGCCGTGTTGACCTTCGGAATGTACGGGATGGCCATTGACACACAAGCCATCCCAAAGGTGACGACGACGACAGGGAGGGAGGCCCGCGACTGAATAAAAGGAATCTTGTGGGTCCGGAGGAATTGAATGATGAAGAGCTTTTGGGAAAAACATTAGAACGCAAGGTATAGCGAGTAGGTTTCATACCTGGGTCAAAGAACCCTCCAAAAACCAGTTCGTCTGCGCCAGTGGTACCAGGGGTGAATCCAATGTTCGAATCTTGTAGTGGAACCTTCGGCGGTATTAGATGGGGGCGATAAAAAACGAATTGATTACTTACCAGTTAATGCAGAATGTGGTGATGTCGAACGGACTGGAGAAAGGACCCAGGCAGACCATGAACCTAATGATAGACCAAGCGCTCCATATCTTGGGGTACTCAAGATACTCGGGATCAACGTTATCCCTGCCACACAACAAAGTATGAGCATACTATCAAAAGAGGAGGAAAATACGAACCAAGGAATCGATGCTTGAGAGAAGTCATATAGCAAGTTCTGAACCAATAGTTGCAGTGGCAGCATAGGCTGGTATGGCAACCAAGCAGAAGCGACTATAAGTTTTGTGTCACGTTAATATCTACTCTGGAGACAGCAACACAACATACCCAAGACCGAGAAGACATTCCCAAAGTTAGATGAGCATGCCATCTTGATGTACTTGACGGTATTCAAAAGCCTTTTCACTAGCGTGAGTCTCGTGGTCAACCCATTGAGTCAAAATGCATACGTGATCCTGCCTTCAACTACACCTCGCGCGACGACACCAAGGCTCTTTTCCAGCAAAATGACGTCCGCTGCCTCTTTGGCAATCTCGGTTCCCGAATCCACAGATATCCCGACATCAGCACCACGAATAGCCAGAGCATCATTGACCCCATCTCCTAGGAATGCAACAGCGCGGCCCTTACTTCCTGCTCGTAAAGCCTTCACCACATCAAGCTTCTGGTATGGCGATAATTTTGCAAAAATGATAGCTCGTTCAATTGTCTCGTTCAGGAGCTCGCGGTCCTTGGCAAGTTCGGCGAGCTGGGGTCCCGTGACGATCAAACTTGACTCGTTGACAGGGTCGCAGGAGGTGTCGGAGGCCGCTTCCTCGTCCTTCGGGCTCCGCACATCAGCTACCTTCGAGAGGTTGACAGAATTGAAAAGGCCAAGGTCGCGAGCCACTTTGGCAGCTACCGCTGGGGCATCTCCGGTGAGAATTCGAACCTGCGTTATATTGATCAGTTCCGCAGAACCAAAGACTGTTTGAACAGGTTACGATACCTGGACATGAAGGCTTCCAAGCCTCTGAATCGCTTCAGCAGCGTCTGGCTTCAATGGATCCAACAAGGCAACAAAGCCAACGAAAACCAACTCCTCCTCGTCCTGAGCAGAAATGGCCGCGCCCAGCTTGACATGCGCCTTGCGAGAAGCGATCGCAATCAGCCGCAGTCCATCCTCGTTCAAACGTTTGGCAGAATTTAGAATTTCCAGACGATCAACCTCCGTCAAAGTAATGGATGAAGAGGACTCGAACCCAATGTTCGCTATCGGCTGCGAAAACTCTTCATACTTCAAGGCGGAGACGCATCGTTCTAGAACTTCCTCCACGGCTCCCTTGGTAATCAACAAGGCCTCTTCCTGACCGGCAGAAGGGGGACACGCGAGGATTGAGAGCATGCGACGCGTGGAGTCGAATGGAACTTCGCCAAGTTTAGTCCAGTCATGTGGCTGTACATCACAGAAGGCGCTCTTCTCATCCTCGTAAACATAGTCCAGGATGGCACGATCAATGGGACTGCGAGATCCTGTTTGCAGCGAGGAATTGATGAAGGACAACTTGACAGGTAGGTCCGATGGTTCGCCCTTAGAGTTCACCGATTTTGCCACACGAACGAGGTCTGCAGTCAATGTGCCTGTCTTGTCGGAACAGAGGACGCTGACGGCACCAAGGTTTTGGATGGCATCAAAGCGCTTTACAATGACTTTCTGTCTGGCGATGCGAACAGCCGACAAAGCCAAGTTGGAAGTCTTCATAATGATGGTGAATAATCGACGGTCATAGGGATATAAGAGATGCTTACCACTATCATGGGGAGCATCTCCGGGGTAATCCCGACTGCAATAGCGATTGCAAACATGACAGCACCTTTCCAATCCTTGCTAACTGCTCCTTGAACGATAAAGACAGCGGGCGCCATAACCTGCAGTATATGATTCAGTATTGGCATAAGCACGAGGGTGAGGGTGGCACTCACCGCCATAAAACCCAGAAGGACGTAACTGACTTGCCTGATACCCAACTGGATGGCATTTTCGGGCCGTTTCCGGTTAAGCTCCTCTGCAATGGCAGCCATGTACGTGTCCTTCCCAGTTGAGACTACGATTGCACGGCCGTTTCCGGTTGCAACCGACATCCCAGCCAAACAGATATTATGATTATCCAAGAGGTGGAACGGCTCAGACTCGTCCATGGCAGCGGTGCGGACGAGTTTATCTATCGGTAACATCTCTCCTGTGAGAGATGCCTGCGAAACAGTCAATGCCTCAGCAGAGATGAGAATACAGTCCCCTGGGAATACGTCACCACCTATGAAAGTTTGAGTATTTAGATGTGACACGAGTATAACAAAAGCGTACTGGCAACAGCGATCACATCGCCAGGGACTATGTGTCTCAGATCGATTTCGACCTCCTGAGGGACGGATTTGATGCGACGAATAACGCAAACACGCGTCACAATAGACTTGGCTAACTTGAGAGCCTGGACCATAGACTTGACTTCTTGCCAATACCTATGTAGTGTTTAAGCAAGACTACCACTGCAGAATACAAGCCAAGTACCTCAGGGACGTGGAGGCGATGACCATGGCTATCATGACCACGAAGGTCGGCAAGGAGTTCGTTGCGATGTTGATTATGGCAAGAATCGTCAAGAGAATGTTGAAGGGGTTCCAAATGGCAGTCCATAAGAGCGACAAGGCAGCCAATGGACGCTCGCCAACCGGGATGTTCAAACCATGGGTATTGAGGAGCTCAGCAGCGATGTCCTCCGATAATCCATCTGGGTTCCATGTGGGCTCGAGTCTAGAGGGATGATGAGAGAGGTCAGAAAACGAAGGCGTGAGACGCTTACTTGAAAACATCTGAAACGGGCACGCGACCAAGTCGAGCAAGTCTAGCGGTGATCTCGGTCTCTTTCGTC
>JBBPOC010000403.1:0-18065 GCA_038091235.1 Tylopilus rubrobrunneus | reverse complement strand
GTACATCCCATACGGTAACCTGCGCTGTTCGCTTTGCTGGATACTTGCTCGTCTTAGCATCCTTGACGACAACCACACAGAAAGCCTTCACGTCGCGAGGGGGACAGATTGACTGACAACTATATCAGTATCCGGCAGAGCTGTGACAATCGCAATGGAATACCTCAAGTTCTTGCTCAACTTCCTTCGAAACAGTATCCCGTTCCTGGACAGTTTTTTCCCGGATATGTCGAGCCAACCAGCCAGCATCCTCGGGGACGATGGATGATACCATTTTCTTGGCTGCCTCGATGTCTTCCTGTAGCGTATCGTATAAATCATAAATTTTATCGGGTGGGTCATCTGATTGACTATGAATGTCCGCTACTCGTAGCGATACATGACCTCACCGTCGTGCGTGGGTTTGAATTTTGGGCCCGCACGTTGCTCAAGTCGCTCTGCATAGTCAAGCAACTTATACCTTCGTTTTTCATACTCAGCCCAAAGCCGTGAAGCATGCAACTCGCGCTTCGTCTGTGGGCAGTGAGCAGATAAATCGATGAAAACGCCGATTGTCACACCTTCCATTGTGTGCTTAGTTTCAACTCTTCTTTTACGTCATGCGGTCCCACTCTTTGTTTCTGGCCATCGGTATCCTCGACGAATTCAATGTATGCCATGGGGTATGCCTGTTTGCATATCAGGACCTGACACTTGAGAACGGACAAGGTCACACCTTCACTACTGAGAGCATCATGACAGCGACATTGCCGCCATCCGCTGTCAAGCTATTCAACGTCGCAATGAACAGTCCACGTTGGAAACCGAGCTTCGCATGCCACGGTGCCATATGGGTTGAATTCCCGGTCAATAGAAGGACATTGGAATTATAGGCTTCCAGAATCTCGCAACCATCCTTCCTCTCCGCCGAGAGCTGCAGGTGACTAAATGGAGCGGGCATGGGGCTTAGGATACAGTCATACTAACCTTTGCACCCACGACGGCAATTTTCCGGCCGATTTTTATTTTTCCCTTTCTTACAGCCCGTGCCAGTGTGGCATCAATCCGCGCACGTAGCCTATACCAGCCATCAGTCACCTCGAGCTCGGGTAGAGTTTGAACTGATGCAGCATCCTGTTCGGGACTACCGGCAGGACAAACTATGTCCGATATGCAGAATACCATCGGCGATGTAGCCGACGCATCCCTAATTGTTATCAACCGCAATGGTGGGCGAGAAGAGCTGTTCAAGTCTCGTTCATATCTGAGAGAATATTTAAAATGGAAAGTCAGACTCTTTTGAATCGGTCCGCTCACCTGTACATCAACTGACGAATGACTTCCGGCCAACACCAACGCTTCTTCAAAGAATCGCTTTCACACATGGGATCAAGGACAGCCATACCAGCTAATTTCCAGAGAATTAATAACCAGTGGTTGTCAACCCACGCTTGTGTGGCAAGCGTGCAGCCTTTCGCGTGGAGTTCTTCCAGCGCGGCGAGCCGTCCCAGGGTAATTGAGGAAGAAGGATCGGGCAGATTCGAAGGAGAGCTAGAAGAAGTTGTAAAAGTGTAAAAGGGGGCGGTCCGAGGGTTTACGGAACTAAGTTCCTTGAGATTTCTGGGACAGGTTATTAGGGAGCGGATGGGCGAAGAGGGAAAAACGGACATTCCCATGTCTTCGGGTTGTGCAGCGGTATATGCCTGCGGCCACAGGCCAGAAGCTGCAAGTGTTTGCCTGCCAAGAGGAGGGGCTGAGAGACAGTTGAGTTCTGGGGAGGGAATGTCGGACCGCACAACCTGTGCTCACTGAGATCAAAAATCCTTGTGTCACTGTTTGGCTTGTTTGGTCGAGATGACGAGGAGACTACAGGAGGATATACACGATTCACAACTGCCTTGGATTGAATGGAGTTTAGTGGAAGCTTTGAATTTTCAACTATAGACGCTTTCGTCGCGGCAGACTTTGCGGCGGTTTTGAACGGCGTCACAAACTTTGGTTTCGTCGTGCCGTTCCCATGTCTAGGGGTAAAACCTAACGCCTTTTGAGGTGCCGCCTGGTTCGCGACCGAAGATGGACGTAGGGGTGACAGGGCCGGGGAAAGTTGAGAGGGAACAGCAGATTGATACACGCGCAGGGGTGAACTGATGCTCGGAGTTGATACGTGTCGGTGAGACGGGACGGACGGGACGGAAGGCATCATGCTAATCAAGGGTGATTTAAATGGTTTGGCTTGTTTGCTGCCCAAGCTCATCAACGATTTGAATCGTGTTTGTTCTACATGTGCAGATCTGGATGGAGCAGGGGTAGGCGTCTCTGGTGCTTGAACAGAAGGGTATGCATCTCTGGCAGACGAGAACGCTGGACGCGGAGGAGACATCATTTGGGTGGAGCGGTGAGAATCGGGCTCGGTATTCGTTGGAGGCTGGTGGGGAACCTCTTCCTGCCATTTGCTAATTTTCTCTTCAGCCTCGCGCAGGGCAGCGGCTGATGGGACGAAGAATGATTTCGCGCTCCCACCCTTGGCAGATGGTCTCTGGAATCCAGGCATGGCTGTCACGGCCGCGCCGAACCCAACGAACGCGTTGGTCGGATCTGGGTTGAACCATGAGGTATAGTCGACGTCTGGGGGTGATTCGTCGTCGTTGTCCTGCTCGGAAGACCTTTCAAACGCGGATGCAGTCGTGAAAGGTGCGTGTATGCGCGCTGTATGGGTTGAGCAAAAGGGGTTTTCGTCATCATCCTCGACGGGGCGGGTGACAGATTGGGAGAACTGAGCGTCAATGGCATCGAATGCGTCGATGTCGTCCTGGCTGAGGTCGTCTTGGAAGGCGGGGGAGGAGAGACGCATCCGCTTGGTGGGAGGGGACATGGTGGTGGTTGAGGTGAACGCGCGCGTGTCACATGACTTGAGGAGAGGAGGATCAAGCACGAGGACCGTCACGTCCGTTTTTCCAAAAACATCCCTACTATACTTTGACCCAATCCCATGAACGGAACTGCTCCTCCTCCTCGTACTCCAAAACCACCACCACCAGGTCCCGCTCCCCCAGCACCCCTCGCTACACCTCCCGCCCCACCTGCACCCGCCGCTCAGTCCACCGCCCCACCTGCACGCCCGCCGCTCCATCCCTCTACTGTGAACGGCACTCAGAAGGCAAAGAAAAAGAACGATGCCCCAGTCGATCCCGCAGCCATGTACGAAAGTCTCAAGAGTCGCATCGCTGCCCTTGAAGAGGAGGAGGTTCTCGAGGAGGAAGAGGAACGACGGTTTGGTCTGCACACAACCCATTAGTACATTGCCTATTGTCTCATCTCTCCGCAGCCGAGGAGGCCGTCAAGTCGGTCAAAGGTATGGGTGAGAATGCCATCCACGCCAAGTACATCGAATTAGTATGTGGTTGTGATGAACGCACGCTGCCTTCACCCATACCCTCGCCGATCTAGTTCGCAGAACTCAAGAGGCTTGAACGGGATCACGCAAAGGAGAAGCAAAAACTGGTCAAGGACAAGGATGCCGGTTCGTCCCTCTTGACCTCGTGCCGTCCTATCTCTCACCAGTACTCAAAGCCAAGGGCCAGCTCACAAAGGCGAACCAGACGAAAGCCAAAATGGAGAATTTGGCACGAGAATTACAGAAGGTAACCCTTTACTGAACCTTCGAGGAAATCGCTAACAATGCGTGCAGGACAACAAGCGACTTCGGGTACGTATTCATGCCTGCAACTGTTGAGCGAGGGTTTGACAATCATCTAGGAAGACAGCAAACGCTTGGCACAGTGTGTAGAGGAAGCCCAAGAAGAGGTACTTGGGAAAGCTTCCTCCAATCCATCTGCTTACTTGACATTCCTCAGATCATGCAAATGAAAAACGATATGGCAAAGCGAGTCGACAAGGCAAAGATGCAAGACATGAAATACCGCGAAATGCCAGACATAGTAGTCAAGGTCGTTTGCCGTTATCGTGCCGAGCTTTTCTTCAAAATTTCGCGCAAAACCAAGCTTTCCAGGCTATTCAATGCCTGGACAGATAGGATGGAAGGGACAACCACGAAGAAGGGTGACGGGAAAGCAGCAACAGGTACTGGGGGCCATATGAACGGATCTACGAAACCAGACGTTGCGAGTACACATTCCTGGAATTCCACGAGTGCATCATCCATGCAGTTTATATTCTCTCATAACGGGCGGACGCTCGACGCAGACCATACCCCAGAGGAACAAGGGATGGAAGACGGCGACGAGATTCTCGCCGTAGAGCTTATGGACCTTACAGAGGGACCTAGTCTGGACAGTTCGGTAAGTTGGTGTGAAAGGTAGATTACTATGCAATTTTTCACGCTGCTTTCAGGACGTGTTACCTGAACACCGGCGTCAGAAACTGAAGAAGAACTGGACAGATGACCACATGGAGTACGTTACGAGTCGATCTTCCTTTTGATGCTTTCTGAACATCCGCCCAGAGCTAAACGTTCCCTCGAGGATATTTTCGATAGCGTGTACGTCATTGTACATCACCATCATGATTGTCTTACAGGAACTCGACAGCGTGCGGGAACGCCTAAAGGAAGTGCTTCGCCAATACGAGCTTCGCGAGCGACATTTTGAGTGTGTCATTCGATCGAAAGAACTCGAAGTACTACTTTCACGTGCTCGAGCCGCAGAACAAAAGCAGCTCGCAGATGGCGAAAAGAGTCGAGCTGACAGGGCCGAAGAAGAGGTTAGCCATCTTTTTATTGTGTCTTTGATGGTTTCTAACAGGTTCAGGCTCGGCGTATTCGAAAGGAACTCGAGGAAGTGCAGGGCAACCAAACGATGCTCATTGATAAGCTCATCGCATGCTGTAAGGAGGTGGGCACGGCTTCTTCGTCGACCAGCTCGTTGCAGTGTTAACAGCAGAATAGCCGAATGGGGAGCGCACACAACGCCTGTTTTCGTCACTTCGGGAAGAGCTCGAGAAGCGAGGTAAGGTGTCGGACAGTAACGGTGTAGGAAGCTGAATGTATGCGCATGGGTCCATGCAATACACACCAGGCTCGTACGATGATGACTGCGAATGAGATTGGCGAGTGTTCTGATCTGATCAGACCAAGTGTCCAGCGTATGAAAGGGAAGTAATCGTACAACAAATACAAGGCGAAACCACCGACATGTTTTACAACAACACGTCCAATTCCTCGAGGTTCTTAACGCAACCAGACTTGGTGAAAGTCTTGCCCTTTACAGACTCCAATCCTTCTCCTGCGTAGGTGACAAGGGGCGAAAGCTCGATTTCGACACTTCCCTGCAAACGGGCACCAGCGTCTTCCAGGAACCGTCGGTGCTGGTCCAAAAGATCGCGGCGGCTAGTTTCTGGATCATCTGAACCAGTGCCAGGCGCATTCTTCAGCGGACTAAACTCCTCCTTCCGAGCGACCTCGAGAACGGCGAAGTTCTTTGTGAACGGGAACACGTCGAATACGAACAGCTCAAGCTTCATGCCGTTTGGCTTGCTAGGTTTGACGGTTTCTCCGGACTGCAGGTCAACAGTGGCGATCTTCTTGCGTGCGATGTGATAGGCGAGCTCGTGCTCGAAAGATTCGACGGACTGGAGGAAAGCAGTAGTGTAAAAGTGGTTGGCAATGTTGCCAGCGTTGAACTGGAGTTGGCCAGTCTTTGGATCGCGGAGTCCGGCTTGCTCTTTGGTGATTTCGGAGTACTCTACGACGCTGAATTTGTCTCCCCGGCGAGCAACAACGCCAACCGACTCAGTCGGTGACGTCTTTGGCACCACCTTGGCAGCGCAATCGGCCTGTCTGCCGATGCAATAACCAAGGAAGACGGGATCGGCAACCTTGACAAGGCAGTTGTCGACACAGTAAGCGTGAACATACTGTACGCCACGGTCGACAAGGTCGGAGAGGACTGTGCGTGATTTGTCGGATGAAGACAACGGTGAGCGAGTAGCCGCATAGAGTCCACCGTTGCCATCGGGAGCAACAGCAACGCGAGACGGGGTTTCGAGCATGATTTTACCCTCCA
This sequence comes from Tylopilus rubrobrunneus, assembly GCA_038091235.1. Taxonomy (NCBI): domain Eukaryota; kingdom Fungi; phylum Basidiomycota; class Agaricomycetes; order Boletales; family Boletaceae; genus Tylopilus; species Tylopilus rubrobrunneus. The sequence goes on along the minus strand of JBBPOC010000403.1, from coordinate 12,066 downwards.
TTGTGAGGCAGGGCAGCGTGCCTAAAAATCAAAGAATATTAGAAATATGGTGGGGCGGATACGATCAAGACTTGTCACCTTGCTCGAAGAAGATGACGTTCTTTCCATTGAGACCAAAATGGTTGTTCTTTGTGAAGAAGGATTCCGTCTCGCTGCGAGTTGGACCGCTGGTCATGACATACCAGGGGACTACGACGGAGCCCTTAGGCTTTCCAAATTGGGCCTCGGCGATGGTTTGGAGGCGAGCGATGCGTTCTGCTTGGTACTGGAAGAGGGACTTGTGAGAAGAGAGGCCAATGTCATAGCAGCCTTTGGGAGCAGAGCTGCCGAGCCTCGTGCCCTGACCACCAGCCATCAACAGGACGCCGACTTGGCCATTTGCAACAGCCTGGAGACCAACTTGCCTCCATTCGAGTGCCTTGGCAGGATTGGCGGACACGGACTCGCTCGCCCCGACAGGAAGAGGTTCGATTGCATCGGTGTGGGTAGCATTGCCTTCAGATGCGATCGCTTTTTGGAAGACTCTGTTTACACGCTCCACATCGATGGTTTCGAGCTGACGGGAGAAAGTACTACGCTCTGCATCGGAAAGTTTTGACCAGAAGGTGAAGAGATGGCCCTGGCCAGCAGCCTGGTATCTATCGCGGAGGTTATCGGCGGGCATCGCACTGATATCGACGGCGGATGGTATACGGGGAACTTAGGTGTTGATGATGAAGATCGATGAAGGGCGGATATTTAAACCCGTTGAAGCATTCCCGTTCGGTAGCACCCGGATGAAGGAACCCTACGGCCGACGTATAGGCATAACGGCGACGCGCAGGCCTTGGAGAAGCGCTCAACTTCCAATGTCCGAATCGCATAAACGCAACTTGAACATCCCGACGGACCTGCCTGACCGTGACGAAAATTTCTCGTAATATAATGACAACATCGACTTAGCGCCGCAGTTCGGAACGCTGCTTGCCGCATCCAAAGTGTTTTGGGTAGTCAAATAGGGTAGCTGTTTCTTGCAACATCTCACATGACCCCCGTGGAGGGAGCGCAACCACTCACGAGACCCATGCTCAAACACGCTGATCTCTTCGGATAGTTCGATCCGGAATCTCGACTCCATTATTACGTGCCTTGCCCTGCCCTGTTGGGTCAAGAGAACTCCCCACGAATGGTTTGGCGATGACCCTCTTGTCATGGCTGCTGAGCATGTAGATGCCCCAATTGGATTGCATGGTCCAATGGTACGACCCATGTCTGGAATCCAAGGAGTCCCCGCCACTATGTGGGGCTAAAGTGGCTGTATCAAGTTACATAGATGTCAGCATCTCAACTTCTTCCGAACCGTCCTTTACCGAACACGACATAATTTGACAAATATTGGCCCATCTCACGGCACTTGTGCCGTACGCACATGTTCCATCCCCCAGCCACATGACCTCGGGAATCCAGCACCCGAGGTAGCCTCTCGTTCCTAATTGTGGGTAACCTATAAATACAAGGCATGTTGAATTATTTCTTTACTTCCTTTCTCCCTCCCAATCCCTTTCAATGCGGGGGCTGCTTACCTTGACGCTTGTAGCGTTCTCTTTCGCCAAGTGCGCGTTCTCCTTCTCCCCCGGATTTCCTTATGGATCCCAGAAAGTCCGCGGAGTCAACCTTGGCGGATGGCTCGTCCTCGAGGTATGCACGCAGTTGCCGTTAGGATGTCCCCTTCAGTGACGTACTACCTGCTATGTAGCCTTGGATTACTCCAAGCCTTTTTGACGACACCGGAAACGATGCCATTGTTGATGAATGGACGTTCGGTCAACTCCAAGATCGTGGCACTGCGACAAGTGCTTTACAGAACCACTGGGATACTTGGATCACCGAAAGTGACTTTATTGCTATTGCTGCTGCGGGGTATGGATTCGCCTCTTCGTGTCCTGGCACTACTGTTGAGGAACTGACCCATTTCCTCTGCAGCTTGAATCACGTACGCCTTCCAATTGGCTATTGGGCATTCGAAGTCGGGCCAGGGGAACCGTACATCCAAGGACAGCTGCCCTACCTAGAGAAAGCAGTAGATTGGGCGGGAGCCCATGGACTAAAAGTCATCATTGATCTCCACGGTGCGCCAGGTAGCCAAAATGGGTTTGTTTTCACGTGTGCTCCGTGTCGCGTGACGTTCATCTTTCCTCAGGTTCGACAACTCCGGTCACAGGATGTCATTTCCCACTTGGCACTCGAACCAGACTAATATCCAACGGACCAACGCCATTATCAAAACGATTGCCACCATGTTCCGTGATAGGTCGAATGTCGTGCCTATCATTGCGCCCTTGAATGAGTGAGTCTTTTGTGCAGGACTGCAAAACGTTATACATATTAGAACAACAGGCCTGCCGGATTTGATGGCGCTGCTGTTCTTAATGCCGTGAAGCAGTACTGGCGCGACTCCTGGGGGAATATAAGGTGATCGTGGTATCCCGAAATACACACCTTATGGTCATTTAATTTGATTTTGCAGATACCCGTATGGCACGAGCCAAACAAGTAACACCGTTGAACTCATTCACGACGCGTTCCAGCCTCTTTCGTATTGGGCTGGCTTTGAGACTCCACCCGGTTTCAATGGAGTGGCCATGGATACCCATATCTATCAAATGTTCAACGATGCCGTGAGCACATCCAGCTTGTTCGCATCGCCGTCTAACCAGGCCATCATCAGGATAATCATATGTCTTACCAACAACACATCCAAACTGCTTGTCAGGCTCAGTCCACTCTCGCGGGCTTTGATCTTTGGCTCATAGTGGGCGAATGGACACCTGCCATGACTGATTGTGCCAAGTACCTGAATGGACGTGGTGCTGGGTCACGTTACGCAGGTACCTTCCCTGGCTCCACAGCCGCCGGAAGTTGTAACGGCCTGACTGGCAGCGGATCTACCTTCAGTGAGAGTTACAAGACGTTCCTCCGACAGGTCTGGGAGGCACAGGTCATCTCGTTTGAGAAGGCTGCCGATGGTTGGATGCAGTGGACATGGAAGACCGAGCAGGCGGATGACTGGTCATACCAAGCAGGACTCCAGTATGGATGGATACCCCAGGACCCTACTAAATATATATACCCGAACATTTGCGGATAGTTTTGTTTTACGTGTCCCGCAACTATAGTAATGTCATTTGAAAATTAGTGGTTTGCAAGTGTCGTGCATAATTTAGGAGTTGTCTATTCAGAATCTAGGAAAGTGATAATGTATGGAACTCAAACTCCTGCAACCCCATATTTGCGAAGCGTGGCTTGCCAATCACCAAGGTCTCCTCTGCCCATCGTGACTATAGTCGCTTTGTTACCGGAAAGCGGGCTGAAAAGACGATTCGCAACTTGTCGGACTCGCTCAGGGGTGACTTTGTCGATTGAAGCTGTCATGTCTGTCACAGGTATCTTATGCCCGTGCACAAGAATCTAAAACAGTTAGATCAGCCCAGTGTAAACGCGTCAGAGTTGTCACGGTGCTGTCGTACCTGACGACCAAGGTCCTCCACCTCGACTGCCCTACTCTCCAGTGCCATCATCAAGCTGGATTTGAGTTGATTTTTCGCGCGCTGGAGCTCTACCTCGGGAACACTTTGGTATATCAACAGACTGATCTGGTGTACGAGGTGGGGGAGGATCTGCGCGGGCGTATTACCGCGCTGTTTGGGGATGTCAGGCACAAATGACGCCCACAGTCCAAAGAGTGACGAGTCAGTGTAAATGTGGTGGAAGGACGCGCAATGATCTATCTGAGGGAAATGATTGAGGATGTGCGTATACAATCGGGAATACATCCCCTTTCCAGGACCACCTAAAAAGAGTGAGAGGCGTGTCACTCGAGGAACGTGAGCCTTACCTGCTGAGAAGCTGCCCCCGCCCCCAAGAAGTACTTGCATGGTCGCTAGTGTGTAGATATCCTCGTCATGGATACCCACACCCTCGAATGCGAGGTAGAGGTGGTCGAAATCTGTTGTATGACTCGGGATGTGACGGACGCCACCAACATAATGTGACTGCGAATTCAATAGCGGAGGAGCGTCTCCTGAAGTAGAGACCGGGTATAAGTACGACGACGCCGCACGGGTCAGTGACTTGTATATTGAGGGTGACGAAGACGGCAGGAGATGTGGTGGTACGGTTTGAACGGCGGATGACCGCGGGGAAGGAGGAACAGGGGATGGTTGGGCCTTGAGCGTCGAAAAGTGCTTGTCAACAAGTTCAACCAATTGTTCGTGTTGCATTCCAGCACCCGCTATGACCATGCGTTCTGGACGGTACCAGTCCGAGATACAGTGACGGAGGAGGTCACCACTGATGAGACTAATGCGTTCATCGGGACAGACCAGCGGGTTTCCGAGTCCTTTTGCACCGTATGCTACTCCGTGGAGTATCTCGGGCAATACCATGTCTGGCTTGTTGTTGACTTCCCGGATCTCATAGAAAGCAGCGTCTTTTTGAATCTCCAATTCCTCCGCCGGAAAAGCAGGATTTAGCACCGTATCACATATTAGAGACAGCGCCAGAGGGGTTGCTTGATCAAAGTGGGATAACTGGTACATGATGGACTCTCGGGAGGATGAGCACATGATTTGACCTCCAAGTCGGTCCATAGCCGCAGCCATGTTAGCTTCGGAGCGAGAATGTGTTGACTGTGCGGTATAGTGTTAGGGACGGACGACGTTATAGCAACGCAAGGGGTACCTTGAAGGCCATTCTATCCAAGAAATGGCTCGCTCCCGATGTCGATGGAAGTTCATAGCGTGACCCCGCGTCGATGTAAAGTCCCACAGACGAGAAATGACCGGGAGTAGATTCTGTGGCGACCCGAATCTTGTTGGGCAGCGTAGTTATCTGCAATGGCGGCAACGATGCTTGGGACAGCTGTCGTCGGTGCAGGCGCACTTTCCCTTGGCGCACAATCGAGCCTGCCACTCTCTTCATGGGTAGTGCACTTGGACAAGTCAAGAACTTCTCACGCTTGCGTGTTAAGGTTTTCTATGTCATGCAAGGATGTAAAAAATAGACCCCACCGTGGTTCGAACACGGGACCGCACGATCTGCAATCGTGTGCTCTACCACTGAGCTATAGAGTCCCTAACGAGAAAGAACTCTAGCCCAGGTGCCAGCGTACATTGCACCATGCGAGAACAATCGCTCAATCTACTGAGTATCTTCCCCCACTGCCCATTTGAGAAACTCAAGAACCTCTACTCCTCCCTCTTCACCATCCTTTGCCATCCCACGTTCGCGACCCCACTCGCGCAGAGCAGCACCAACAGTGCTCTCTCCTCCGGTTGCCATGAATGGTTGATTGTACAACGACGTTTCGTCCTCTGTGGACTGGATGGACAGCGTCTCAAAACCGGTGATCTGACGAGCGAGGGCACGCTCAAGTCGTTCAAGGTCCTGTACAAATATTTCCGATGCAAGATGATCGGCGAGGCAGGGGGCTTTCAACGCAAGCACGGCAAGTGACCCAATACGACCATAGGAGCCAGAAGATCCATGCAAGTATGATGCTAGCCGTAACCCGAGAGTTCCAGAATGACCCTGAAGAGGTTTGTGAACCACTGCTGCTGCCCGTTTCAGCGATACCTTTTCGCCGACCTTGGCAATTAAATCCTGAATGGAACTGGATACCGAGGAGGGCCGGAGATTCGGGTTTGATTGGGAAAGGAGGGGAGCGTCATTAAGAACATCTAGTGGGCATGATTGGATGAGATTCGGAGAATCGACGTGTTCAGCGAGGAAGGCAGTGGTATGTGCAATGTCGGCAGCAAGTTGCGTGAACAATTCGTTTCTTGCGACAAAATCGGTTTCGCAGTTCAGCTCGATCATGGCCGCTCGAAGTCCGCCGCTATCGGGGGTTTGATGCAACCTGCCAGACGAAAGGACGCAAACGCTGACGAGACCTTCTCTTGCTTCGCGTCCGGCAACCTTGGCAGCCTTTTGAGCACCGGAGGTGGCCAGATCCTGTTGCAACCACTCCAGCGCTGCCTCTAAATTATTCCCGCTTGCATTAAGCGCTTCCCGGGCCTTGGAAATCGGGACGTCCGTCAATTTTCGGAGCTGCGAAACTAGCTGCAGCGAAGGTTTGGAAGTAGTTGAATACCAGAGAAGCTTCGGAGAAAGACGGGTCAATGACACTCGCTTGAGTGCTGGCCGACACACCGACAGCAACATGGCGACCAAAGGAAGGTTGGACAAGAGGGATTCACGAAATAGCTTAAAAAATCTTCTTCTAGAAGACACGTACCCATCACGTGACTCGGAAATATTTTGGCGACCGCCCACCATCACCTTTCCGATGGACTTCGAGTTCAAGGTTCCTTCTACCGTTCCTCAAGATTTGCTCCTCATTCAAGACCTCATAGGAACTATTCCTCTCGTCACAGTCGCTGAGAAGCCTATTCCTGATTCCCCGGAATCCAGCGGTGACTCCATTGCCAGCACCGACAACGAAGCGGAAAGTGAAGATGAGGTAGAGGCAGGTCTTGCACCTCGTGATGACGACAGCGGCGTGTCGGTGTGAGTATCCCAATGAACATTTCATCAAAAGACATATTAACTCTAATCATCAGAGCCGCATCAGATTTGGCATCGCCTTCGAACTCGGACTCGGATGCAAGTTCCTCTGATTCGGAAGAGGGAGGTGAATCCGTGGCCCCTCAGCGAGAAAGACTCCCAGATGACGTTGACGACGAAGAGTCAAGTGTGGCTGCGGTCACTACCTATCTCCAGACCAAGAATGAAATCGTCGGCGCAAACATCATGGTCCCCACCATTTCCGAGGTTGACCCACGCGATACACTAGAGAAGATCGGGGAAATCATGAGCATTGTCGGGGACATTGTGATCGTCAGGGGCCTTCCCGCGGACCATGTAAAATCCTTGTCCGAGCGTGCTCTTGATGCCGAGTCCCTGCTTGTCTTTGAAGACCGAAAGGTTTTTGGATATGTGAGTCAGTACGATTTCTTCCCCAGATTTCGAGTCTCACCTGTAGTGCCAGATATATGAAACTTTCGGTCCGACTTGCCAACCGCTCTATCAGGTTAAATTTAACGAACAATACCCGCTAGACACCGACAATTTTTGGGTGTCCCGTGAAGTGTTCCATGTCCCTCAACAAAGTCACTTTGTATTCGTAAACCAACTCAAGAAAACACGCGGCAGTGATGCCAGTAATATCCATGATGAAGAACCCGCTGAGGATGAAATTGAGTTCTCTGACGATGAGGAAGAGGCTGCCTTCAAGGCTCAGAGAAAGAAGATGTAAGCACCTTGACAGTGCTCAAAGTCTTCCATAACGAGCTGCTACAGGCGTGGACGCTTTGCATCATCATCCCGACAATCTACTCCAGCATCATCACGGGTCCAGAACGATGTCATGGTTCAAGGCACATATCGTGGCTCCAACCCATATGATGCGTATGGCCCATACGATGATGACTTTCAGGTCACAGGGCCATCGCGACCACCACCCGCACCATATGACGACCCATATGCTGACGTTCCCACTTCAGATGTTCGTGCAAACCCAGGGGAACCGAGTGGTGAAGTTGGACAGATGCCTGATTGTGAGAGTGGTAGAGACCGACCGAAGGTTTCCCGCGGGCGTACTTTCCACCGTGGTGCGCGTGGAAGAGGAACTCGGCATCGTGAGCCGTGGAGTACAAGGAAGCGAGGATATCATCAAAACCACGTCACGTCCCAACGAGTGTTTGACTCCGATACAGATCCATCGTTTCCAGCGGCTGTGCGCATGGTCGAATCTACAACCGGCTATGAACAAATGGGAGATGTGATGACATCTCATGCCATGGCTCAACCAGCTTCGAGTGCCTGGGCATCTCCTGCGATCAGCAACATCCAAGGTTACGGACAAGGTTTCATTCAGCCACACATCAATCCCAGATTCGCAGCTATGCTTGGATTTGACTTCCCGTCCACGACCGGGCCCGTGAATCCGTGGGCTTCTCAGAGCGCCCAGGACCATATGCTACACCTACAGCAATGGGCTAACATGTGGACAATGCACGGTAACGCTGGTCCTGAAAGTGAAGAGGACACGTATAGACCAATGTAGTCCAGCGTCCGTAGTCTAAGCGCTGAGTTGAATCTATGCGAATCGCTGGCTTGAAGCACCTCAGTTTGTCAAAGCGTTGACAGATATTCCTCCCAAGCGACTGGGTTAGGCCACTTGTGGAGTCTTCGGACAGCTATTTTTAGAACCAGCCAGCTGACTAACGAACATGCGACATATCACTTACGCTGTAACACCGCAGACACATGCCATGACGGCCTCCAGAACGCATGGTGTGTCACAGCTGACCATACGCATTCTCATCAATCATCTACGTTGGGCCTCTGCATCATGATCCAACCTCGCCAAGCTGACAACTTTTTTGCGGAGATTGGAATGAATTATCATGCGGAGGAAATTATGTGATTTTTACATTACAATGCCATGATCATGAACCGAATAATGGCGAAAAAAAAGGGTTCCGACATTGCTTTTCGTCAACACGATAAATAGGTGGGTTGTTGTTCTACTAGGACGTCCTTCATCCTGTTCAGCATGACGCTGTCCTTCGTCCTCCTAGGCATCGCGCAACTTATCGGGTTGTCCTGCGCAACGACTATTCCTCGCCTCTTGAACTCGGATATCAGCTCCGGCTGCTCTACAGACGGTCCAGCTTCGTGTCAGACTACTAGTGCTCCGTACAACACATGCTGCACCGAATATCCGAGCGTATGTTGTCTTCTACGTCTTGAAAAGACCGGCGCTGACTCGCCTCGTCCTGACGCAGGGTCTGTTACTGCAAACTCAGGTACTCTCTCTCCCATTACACCTTCTCGTAACTGAATGTAAATTTGCAAGTTCTGGGACACAAATGTTGCTGGTAGCCCTGCTAACAGTTGGATTATTCACGGTGAGTGGCTCTTCTACTAAGAGATGCCATTGAAGTTCACGTATCCTCAGGCTTGTGGAATGACAAGTGCGTTTATTGACAAGCATGCACTCGTATCTCGCTCATCGATTGCCTCAACACAGTTGTGATGGCACTTACCAAGAGAACTGTGATCCGTCGCGCAACTATGATATCTCCCAGGTGCATCTCGTCTCCAATGTAGCTCTAGGCACAGGGTTGAGGTGATTTCGTCCAGCTTCTCACAGACCAGGGCGCTACTTCTACGCTGGACTACATGCGACAGTACTGGTTGAACGATGCCGGTACGAACGAGGAACTTTGGAATGTACGTCATTCTCCACCACATGAATGTCTTGCTGATCATTGTATGTGATTCCAGCACGAATGGGAAACACATGGCACATGCTTCAGGTAAAGACGACCTTGTCTCGTGTCGATCTGTTGTCTGAAGTCAAATGCCTGGCAGCACTCTTGAACCTAGCTGCCTCCCATCTGGTAGCCGGGGAGTCGAGGTATGCAGCCAGTGGGCCGAGGGTTACATGCACGACTGACTTTGTTTCATGAAGGCTGTGGCATACTGCGAGACGATTGTCAAGTTGTTCCAGACTCTCCCCACGTACACTTGGCTCGCGAACGCCGGAATCACACCTTCCACAACTCAAACCTACGCGTTGTCAAATATCTTGTCTGCGCTTCAGAGTGGTTCCGGAGGCGTAAGTACGTGTTTATGGTGCAAGCATGTGTCTAAATACCATCTTGCTACAGTATACTCCGAGCCTCGGTTGCCAGAATGGTGGTCTGAACACGATTAGTTGGTACTTCAACCTTAAAGGATCGGTTATCGATGGCACATTTGTTCCGATCAGTAAGTACAATTATTTCTCACTCATCCAGGTGCTGATGGTCGCCTGCTAGACGCCCCGAGCAGCAGTAGCTCTTGTCCATCCAGCGGAGTTAAGTACCTCCCCAAGTCAGGTTGAAAGAGACATGCATTATGACAGTTGGTTTCATACGTTTCAACCGAGGAAATCTAGTTTGTGATATCGAAGTAACTGTTGGCGTCGGTGTGAATTTCTGAAAGCAACCGCCGTTGAATCTATCCTCTTAAACATGTCCCCTCCCATCAACCACACGTGCCTCCATCTTGATGTATTGCATCAGACATTTTCTATCGAAAAATATGCTTCAACAGATGAAATACCATCTGATGCTCTCCGAAAGCTGAGCATGCCCAAGATGACACCGGGAATCTTCTCCATCACTCGAACGGCGGAAGAAATATCCATCGTTTGTGAAGCAGAAAAGAGTGAAGCAGAATGGAGATGCATCAAGATAGCGGGTCCGATGGAATTTGGTTCAGGCTCTTGCCCGGCTGCATTTCTCCCTACGCTGACTGGGCGATAGAACTGACGGGCGTAATTTGCGCCTTTGCAACGCCTCTGAAGGATGCTGGGATACCAATGTTTGCAATTTCCACCTGGTGAGCAGCCATCTGCCGAGGACTGCATCTTCGCTAGAGGGGTCTAGGAATACCGACTATGTATTGGTGCCCAAAGGGAGAATCATGGACGCGGTCTATGCCCTGAACGCGGATGGTTGGCTGTTCGTCGAAGGTTCCTCTATTCGTCCTTGATGGTGAACAATAGCGGTGGACACACGGTGGACTTCTGTCTAGTGTAGTAGAATAATCATGTTCGTGGACAACACCCGGTGCTCATCAACGCGATCCACGACTCGCATCAGGCGCGATTTCCCCCACAACGACGAACCACCCGCGCGGTGGCCTCCTAGTACCAGTTCACTTATTTCGAATATTACACCTTGGTCAACGTTCGCCCTCGCCGTCAGCGCTTGGAGACGCGAGGGAAGCGCCAACGACGTCCATGGCGGATGCATCCCATCTAACGACTACACATCTTCGCCAGAAACGCGTACTACCCACACGGTCTCGTCGCGGTGGTCCTGGGATAGGAAGTTGTGATGTGGACCTTATGATTTTGGATGCACAAAAACGTCGATGTTCGTATATCGTACCTTGGGGTTCCTCATCGTTTCACGCTCATTTTTCCCTCTTTACCATAGCCGACAACGAGCCACTCATTCCTTCCGATACGCCCTTCTTGTTGACAACAAATTCGGCGCTCTTCCAACCTTCATCAAAACCGGAGAGCTTTGGGCTCAATACTTTTGCCAATCAGCGTTACTTCGACCGGTCCGATGTCATAAAGGCCTATCGCGAGCAGCTGAATATTCAGACCCCCGAATTTTCCCTGCTGTCCGAGGAAGCAACCGTGGGAGGGCGTTTCAGGCCTCGGTCGTCAGGAGAGGTGCGCACACAAAAGTTGCGTATGACGTGGAGTCATACTCATCCTTGGTATCTCTAGCAGGATAACGAAGACACCTCGGATGCGGCGTACGAGAAGCGACATCGGAAGTATGAATGGTTTGAAAAGCGACAACGACTACGCGAGAAGGAGAAGCTGAAACATGAGCAGTACAAGCTCAAGGAACGCATCGAGCAGCTCAAACTTATGGATGGCTCTGCGTTCCTTGGCTTGCCTGCTGCGTCATTCTCCTCGCCACCTGCGGTTGACGAAGACAAGCTTGAAGTTAGCTTGTCTGATCCCGAGACCGACGCCCTGATCCACGATGAAGGGGAAAGGCGTCGAGAAGAAATGCTGGAGGTCGCATCTGTTCTGGAGGAGCGTTACCGAATTCTTCTCCCTTCCGAGAAAAAGCTTGCAGATCTCAGAGGCGCCAACCGACCCAAGAGCACGAGTTTGCAGCCCCTTGACGCGTGCAGTCCAGGGGAGTCTAGCACCATTGCGAGGGAGTTGTCGGTCCAAGCTTCGCCAAAACCCATTGCTCCGTCAATTATTCTGAAAATCAAGGTGCCACAGACACGCCAGAAAGGGGGAAGCTCTCCGGGAGCTTCGAACTCTCTACATACTCCCCCATCACCTTCGAAGCCGTTCTCGAAGGTTTCATCGGATACATTGTCGGTGACATCTGACCGACCCCACAAACGCTATCGGACATCTCGCATCGACGATACAGAATCCCCTTGTTCCAGCAGCTCTCCTGAATACGCCACCACAAGGTCGTCCTATTCAAC